>JAECUM010002142.1:0-67292 GCA_016617855.1 Megalonaias nervosa
TAAGGTCTTCATCAAAAGACTCCTCTACAATGGATGGTCATATTGATATAAGGTCTCCATCAAAAGACTCCTCTACAATGGATGGTCATATTGATATAAGGTCTTCATCAAAAGACTCCTCTACAATGGATGGTCATATTGATATACGGTTTCCATCAAAAGACTCTAACCCTAACCCTAACCCTACACCCTAACCTAACCCTAACCTAACCCTAACCCTAAAACCCTAACCCTAAGTCCTAACCCTAACCCTAACCATAACCCAAGTAAACCCTAACCCTAAACTAACCCTAACCCTATACCCTAACCCTAACCCTAACCTAACCCTCTCCATCAAAAGACTCCTCTACAATGGATGGTCATATTGATATAAGGTCTCCACCAAAAGACTCCTCTACAATGGATGGTCATATTGATATAAGGTCTCCATCAAAAGACTCCTCTGCAATGGATGTTCATATTAATGTAAGGTTTCCATCAAAAGACTCCTCTGCAATGGATGGTCATATTAATATAAGGTTTCCTTCAAAAGACTCCTCTATAATGGATGGTCATATTGATATAAGGTCTTCATCAAAAGACTCCTCTATAATGGATGGTCATCTTGATATAAGGTCTTCATCAAAAGACTCCTCTACAATGGATGGTCATGTTGATATAAGGTCTCCATCAAAAGACTCCTCTACAATGGATGGTCATATTGATATAAGGTCTCCATCAAAAGACTCCTCTACAATGGATGGTCATATTGATATAAGGTCTCCATCAAAAGACTCCTCTGCAATGGATGGTCATATTAATATAAGGTTTCCAGCAAAAGACTCCTCTATAATGGATGGTCATATTGATATAAAGTCATCATCAAAAGACTACTTATGATGTCAAGTTAGTCCTAAAAGAAAATCATTCCAATTTTACAACCAATATGTAAATTTTGTTGCTGAAAAATATCAGAGATTATTTCAACACACGGCACTCACATTATTATTATTATTATTATTATTATTATTCCTGTCTTCCATGATATTCATTGTTATTATATATACATATCACTTTTCTACCCAAGAATGACTATTGACCTTGAATCCCAAAAGTAAGAAAATGATACTATTTTTTCTGAGTCCATATTACCAACCTCTCAAACAGGATGGAACTTACTTTTTCCTTGAGGATTTCAGATTACAGCTGAAAAAGTATGAATAACTATGCCTGGCCATAGCCTCACTTGGCATACAAATGGAAATGAGTTGCATTCTCTTTAACAAAAATTTATCATCAAGTTCCAACAGTTTATTAAATCCTGCTGTGCAGAACTGTAATAATGCTGTCATTCCCATGTCAAGTACCCATAGGCGCCTCTCACAATGTCCCATCAGAAATAGTTAAAACTGTGCCTTAGATAAGAACTTTCCTATTTATTCCACTAGTGATATGTTTTGTGACGCAAATTTGACAATTGCACAATAGCTGTACATCACATATATTGCTCCCATGCATTGAAGAACTCATCTTATTAACAGTGATGGTAGTGAAAATGAGTGACCGTTTTATATATCTTCCATTCATAAAACTGATATTCATATTTATATCAGCAGTTAAGGAAAACTGAAATTCAGTTCACGAGTTAAGATGAAGTTCATATCAGGAAAGGTTGAAATCTTAAGCAATTTATTTGTTTCCATTATGTTTTGAGATTATATAAATTTATCTGAATATTGATGGGTATATAATAAAGATATCATTATCATATTAATTTGATCATGATTGCTAGATCATGTCTTGCTGTCAGCATGAGAAAATCAAAATCATTACTTGACACTTACTAGATCATGTCTTGCTGTCAGCATGAGAAAATCAAGATCATTACTCAACACTTAATGTCTCATAATGATCCAGATTTTCTGACAACTCAGCTTGATCTTGCAATCAAGATCGCATTACTGTGTTTAAAAGTATATATGGGTTGTATGTTTTGACTGATGTCAGGACACTCCTTGTCATTATTAATCTCAAGCATCTTGTGCAATATTATTATCATTATTATGATTGATACAGGCCAATAGAATTAAAAAAACATATGAATTCATTATTTCTTGTTAGCTGCCAATCATTTTGTATTCCCAAGTAGCTGCAAAACATAAATTTAATGTCCCAGTGAACAATGATCATTCTTAGAAAACAACAGGACCCCCCCCTTCCCAGTCCACAATAGGACCTACTTTACCATATTAATCTTCAGTAGGATCCCCACCCCCAGTACACTGTAGGACCCCTATCCAAAATCCACAGTAGGACCTCCTTCACCAATCCACAATGGGATCCCTTCCTCAATTCACAATAGGCCATTACTCAATCTACAAAAACCCCTTTACTCTGCAGTAGGACCCACATCCCCAATCCGCAATAGGACCTCCTTCAACAATCCACACAAGGACCCCTTCCTTAATCCACAAGAGGACCTACTTCATCATTCTGCAACAGGAACCCTTACTCAATGATTTTATGTACTGATGAAAATGCAGTTAATTATTCACAAAATATGTAAAAAGATCCTTGTGGTGTAATGATACATTGCACGAATTGACTGCAGTTCATATTGGTACAAATTCTTCAGTTTAATGTGGTAACAATAATAGTCCATTTGCTGACTAGTTGTGGAACTGTTTACTGAAAATATTATTTGGTATTATAAAAGAACACCATAACCAGTTGAACGAATGGTTTAGTAATGGCTGACAAATTGTTAAATAAGCCTGAATTTTGGGTACAACACTGTTAGGGATTTTAGACACCCTTGGTGTCTGGTAAGGAAAATGGTGAGATTTGATAGGGAATGTTATATAGCAGGAAGACTTAAAGATGTACTTCACTTGTGATGTCTAGTTATTATATACTTATATTTTTTCTAATAAGAAATTTTTAATCAATACCGTTTTGATTTTTTTGCATTCACCTGCTAGACGTGTTGAAAGGCAGTGTAGGGAGAGAGACTGCTGCTTTGAGTCATGAGGGGTCAGAACAGGGAGAGCAGAGACTCAGTGGGGCCATAGCAGATCAGGCAGAGGGACCTGGGGCCCATGCACAGGCAATTGCTGCAGCCATCAATGAAGATGAAGAATTTCACTCCTTAGACTCTGAAGAGATGGAAAATAAAGGTAATTCTTGTGCAGAATGTTTAGAAGAATTGCAGATTTAATGGCAGAAAAATAGCTGTTTTGAATTGGTCAGAGTCAACTTGTTTGCTTTAGAGTTTGCCTTGCCTTTTTTAGCGGAAATCAGAATGTTTTTTTTTGTACCCCAATCACAACAATAGCATTACCAGTGTTTTGATTTTAGTTAAAGATTTGCAAATTATTGATGAATTCATATAGTGTTGGTACATCTTTGTTTAGATTCAGTCATCATTTCCATAAAACTTGTTTGTTTACATATCCATTTAAGTTTAAATGGTGGATATGGTGTTCGATATGGATGTTCAATCTGTGATTCAGTACCACACCCCTGCAATTTTCATATTGTACTCCCAACCTAGAACTTCATTCATTACTTTGAAATATTTGATACTAGTTTACTTTAAAATATAGCAAATCATTTGATCATATGAATTTTAAGCATATCTATTATTAATAAAACAAAGTAGTTTTATGTTTATTTTTGTATAATGCATCATTGTGTGTATACTGCCGCTATTATTGGTAAAAATGGCCAATATCACTGCTGGGGCCCCATTGGAGTACAGTCCACACTACAGAGAAATTAGGTGAGAGCAGTTGACAGCAGTATTTTGGATGGCATTTTTTACACTGACATGGCTTGAATTGAACAACTGCATATTCACAAAATGAGAGTTAAGTTTGGATAATAATGAGTTGAGATTTCAGGCTTTTGTATCTTGCAAGTGACAAATAATTTTTCAATGATGTACAAACCCATAACGAAACTCCTTAAAGTACATAAATAAATCATGTATTTAACTCTGAAATGTAAAATGAAGCTTGTTTAGCATTGTTTCCTTTATGAGATCTGCTGTCATAGCATTGACTCGTTTACTTTGAGATATACTGTTTTATCATTGATTCATTTTCTTCTGAGGTAAGCTGTTTTGGCACTGATTCCTATACTGTGAGATCTGATGTTTTTGGTATTATTTCCTTCAATATGAGATCTGTTGTTTAGGCATTCATTTCTGTGCTATGAGATATGATATTTTACTTAAATTTCTTTTACTGTGAGATATGCAGTTTTGCATTACAGTCAAATCCACTTATCTCGACCTTGGTTATCTCGAGAACCCATGTATGTCGAGCATTTTGGTCCGGTCCCGAAAAAGACCTTCTTTGTTATGCTATTTTTTCCCCGCTTATCTCGACCCCTGTTAAGTCGATAACCCATTATGTCGGGCATAAGTTTCAGTCCGAAGTAACATGTGGACCCGCTTAATTCAACAAAATGCAACTTTTAACATCCATCTCAGAGACATTTTACAAGAAATGATTCAGCATTTCTGCTATTACTGGTACCTTGTACCGGCAATGATAGTAAAAGTTGCTACAAGACCAAGTTTTACCGGTACAAATGCTAATCAACCAATTTCATCAATGCATGGTTTATCACTTGCATAGAGTGGAGAAGATTATCTTGTAAACAATACTTTAGAGTAAGGAAATTGAATGAATGCGTTTCTGACCTTTACATAAGCTGCGTTCAAAATGGACATTATCACATGTCAACACCATGACAATATAGTTCATCCCACACAGAATTACAAATTTGATCTTATCTGTAACTTTGAAAATTATCAGGTAAAATACCTAATTTGTTTTACACAACTTATTTAAAACAAATTGGTAATAGTTGAAGTCTTTCCATGCTTGGTGCGAGTGTAAGCCTTCAACTTCAGCATGGCTAGATCACGTGACTCACAATAATCTATAAATAGAAACCCGCAAAATTCCAAACTAAGCTGCCCTCCCCAATGGTTATTAATTTGTTTTGAACAGGGTTAAATAAAAGCACCAATGGTATTGTAAAAAAAATCCATTGAGCCAGTATTTTGTTTATGAAATTGTCGATCGCAGTACCATGATTACATATTCTTCAACACAAATGGAATGAAGCAGAAAGTGACTGATGTGATTTAAATTTGAAACAGAAAGAGGAGTGCTTTCATTTGTATTGTTTTCGTCTTGAATATCAAAGTCTTGCAATCCATCAAAGAGATTAGCGGACCCTCATTCTGGTGCTGTGTTCTTGCCGACGGTCACTGATCAAAATCGGGAGGGATATGGGACTACAACTGTATGAATGGAATAAGTTGGCTTCATACAGAATTTGATGTTGGGGCAGTTAACTTCAAAGACTTCAAACACATTTTACTGACAGCCCCATCTTTTTCTGGTACAGAAGCAAATTTTATCTGTAAAAACCAGCATATACTGGTGTAAAGGCACCTCTGACGATCAAAAATAAAAAATAAAAATAAAAATATTGATTTTCATGCACAATATTGGTCAGTTGCATTCTGCTGCTAGTCACAAATCAACTCTAACAAAAGAAAATAGGGGCCCCGAGTGGCCGAGTGGTCTAAAGCGCTGATCGTTACGGATCACTGCCATCTCACCTCTGTCTGCGTGAGTTCGAGTCCAGGCTCGGCTAACGTGGGTACGTGAGAAAGCCTGCCAGTAGCTTCTCGTGGGTCGGTGGTTCTTCCAGGGGTTTTCCAGGGTTCTTCCTCCACCATTAATACTGGCCGCCATGTATAGCCTATCTAGTGCTGAAAAATGGCGTTAAACCCTATAACAACAACAACAACAACAACAAAAGAAAATATTTTTTTTTAAAAAGTATCATCCTACATGTACATGTACTCAATTGGCCTAGATTTTGGATAGCATGAAAAGTTCATTGTCTTGCTGAGGCTACCAAAGGGATGAGGCTATTCACAGGGAAATAAAAGCAACTTCAGACCACTGACATTGTTGCAGTAACTTATTGTTTTAAAAATGTGACTTGTTATTTAATCTCATTTAAAAGATATCCAATCTTCTTTTTTCTGCAACCAGGCATGACTGAATTATTATTTTTATTGTGCATTAGAAATGCCATTCATTTTTAGAAATAAAACTCCTCATTTTTGGTACTTCAGATGCATAATCATTGTTCTACAGTAGATTTATCAACTAAACCCTGATATCTCGGGACACGGTTAAGTCAACAATTTTTTGACATCCCCGACGTGATCGAGATAACTGGGTTTGACTGTAGTTCCTTTTACTGTGCGATAATTTTAACAGTAATCTGTTATTGATGTTTACTGTCCTTTGCAATAGCAAAGTCAATCAATAATTTTACTGAATCAGACTGACAACAGATTTAATATTTTCTTAAAGTTTAGGGCTTAGTAAAATGGTCATTTCAAGCAACTATTTTAACATTCAATTTTTTAAAAAGAAATTTTTATTTGGTCAAGATATATATATATATATATATATATAAATATATATATATATATATATATATATATATATATATAGTTAATTTTCATATATATTGTATATATCTATAAGCAGATATATGCATTACACACATAAAATACCTGCATACACAAGTGTTTGTTTGTTATATAACTAATTATTGAATAGCTGTCAGTGCTGCTTTAATATTTTCCACCATCCTGTTATTTTTTCTGGCCTTGCCAAGAAGTACAAGCATATAGAGTATAATTCCAGTTGTTTATTAAATTTGATTTGTTCTATGCAAGCCACAAGCTACAGAACTAGGAATGCAGTTTTTTATTCCACAAGTATATGTGTACTTTTTTTTAACAGAACTAAGTATACATTAATGATCTCCAATTCTGGTGCATTTCTGATTCCATATAATATGGTATCTTTGTTACATCTAACTCAGACATAACATTGGTCTCCAAGAACTGATCTAAATGACATCCAAAAAATAAATGAAGCATAGTCTCTTAAACGTCATTACAAAAAGTACATAATGATGATTCAGAGATTTTTATTGTAAACAATCTATTATTAGTATAGAGAATTCTGTGGAGACGTTTGTATTGAAAACTCTTTAAGTCCTGTATTCTCAGTAGTAGAGAAGAGAAGGGAAAAACTGATTCCCAGTCTTCATGCAGTTCTGATTTAAAATAGAGTTCCATTTAGTTTCCATTTGAACTAGAGGTCTTTTGTTTTACCTCATATATAATGTATAAAATCATTTTAGAGTTTTGTTCTGCTTCCTGAGAAGATCTATATTTCAATGTAATGGTGATTCTAATTTCATAGTATGTCTAATACTGTTTTTTCTAGTTCCTGGTATTTTGTCAAGAACTCCATAGAATTCTACAGTAGTAATATGGATATTATATTTTTGTATGAATTTGTATCTTTCTTAATTAAGTAATTAAAAAAAACCAAACTTATTATACTAGTGTGGCATTGATAAAATTTGTTCAGGGGTTGTGCTGAGATAGTCATCTAATTCTGACCATGCATACATACATTTATCCAAAACCTGTTAAACTTTGTTGAAACTATGTGGAGTCCTTCTTCCTTTGAAAAGAAAATACTGTCCCCTCCAAACAGTGTGTCTGTAAGAAAAAGTCTCCATGGTAAATTGGATTGGTGGTTGGATCAATTAATTTTTTTAAACATGTGATCTTTTCCATGGTAAATTGGATTGGTGGTTGGATCAATTAATTTTTTTAAACATATGATCTTAAGTGCATGTCAAAAAGATTGAATTTGTGGCATCTTCAGCCTACCATGTTTATAGTCATTGACTAAAATGTTCCTTTTAATTTTGTCTCCTTTTCCATCCCAAAGGGAAGTTAAAAAGACTGATTTTTCTGCTTGATTTCCTTTAAATAGCCAGGAAGAACCATAAAGCAGTGAATGAGCATAGGCAAAACTAAAGATTTAAATACTGCTAATTTTTCCAACCATATCCAGATTCCTTAAAAAAAACATTTAGCAAGTAATTTTTTAATTGATTCATTTTTCTATGTATAATTTACCAAAGTAGTATAGCTTTTACTAAAATCAAATTTAGAAGTGTAAAACGGCCAGAGTGATTCCAAGTAATATGTTAAGCTGTTCGTAACTCTTCACTGTAACCCCTTTTTGCACCAAGCCATGTGACCTGGGTTTTGTCCAACTTCATCCCAAATCCAGAGCATCAGCAGAAGCTTTCTAGAATATTTAAAGCAGTGTTGAGGGAGGTGTCGTTGTCAGCTAATAAGAGAGTTGAATCATTAGCATATTGTATTGACTCATTAGATATTCAGAGTAGTTAATATTTACACAGTTTATATCAGGATTGTCTGTTAGAGCAGTGCTCAAAAACTCTAGAGCTATTATGAATATATATGGGGAAAGGGAATCACCCTGTCTGACCCCACTCTATACAGGAAAAAAACTGAGAGCAGTGTCCATTATTAAGTACACAGCTTGATACATCATGATGAAAAGTTTGAGACTATTTCAAAATAGATAGACTAAAATAGACAAATTCAAGACCTTTTTTTTATATAAGAGACCATTTTATTGAATCAAAAGCTTTCTCAAAGCTGGGATGTCCTCTTCCTCTTTTGATTAAGACAAAATTGAACCATGTACAGTCATCCTTCAAAACACCTGATTGTATTTTGCTTATTATCTGTGGTAAAGCCTTTTATTCTGCGAGTAATAGATAATGATGCAAATTTTAGATCAACATTCAAGAGAGATGGGTTGCCAATTTTTTTAGATAAAAGTTTGATTGTCCTTCTTTAGGAATACATGTGATAACTCCTTACTTTTAAGTAACTGATAGATAATTGTTTTCACATGCATAATTTAGGGTTCTAACCATAAAAGGCCCCAGGTCAATCCATACAAAAAGCATAGAACTCAGCAGTAAAACCATCTAAGCCAGGTGACTTGCCATTCTTCATGTTTTTCAATGCATATAGACATGCAGTGATAGAGGGGCTTCAAGTGCTTCTTTCTCATCTGTAGATAATTTTGCGAATAAAGTGATTTGTGGAATCAAGAAAGGTATTCAGATGGGATTTCTAAAGGTTTTTGTAATAGGTTTTCTGCTCAGTTAAAATGCTGTTTAGATTTGTTAATTCACTTTCATCATCAAGGATATGCTTCGGTATAAGTATTTCAGTGCAATACCTTCTCTCAAGGTTACACAAGAATTTAGAGCTTTTCTCTCCCTCTCCTTTCCATCTTACTTTTGCTCTTAAGATCATGCCTTGAAAATTTTCTTCCCAGAAAATTTTCATATTTTCTTCCAATATGCCAGTCTCATCAACATTATCTTCAGGATTGTCATTATCATATAATCATTTTAATTTAGACTCAGTCTCTCTCTCTCTCTCACTGACTGATCCTTTTTTTTTTTTTAAAGAGGAGTAAGAGATAGTTTTTCTGTGTATCATTAGTTTCAAAGTTTCCCAAAACAGTTCATCATTTATGTTGAAATTTGTTGCACCATGATTGTTACTGCCATTATTAATTTTATATTGATCTATTGTAGTAGATACACAATCATTAAATATATCTACAAATTCAGGGTCATTTGAAAGTCTTCTTATTTGGTCACTAAATTTTTATGGTAATGGAAAAAGGGGAATAATCAGATTTGTAGCAGCTGATGTCAGTATTAGAGCTTGTCAGATATGTTTGAAGGTCTGATGATGCCAGAAAGTAACCTAGCCTAGCCACTTTTTAAAGGGGCCTCTCCACCTATATATTGTGAGGGTGGGGTTCTCTCTTGAGACATCTGTAAGGTTAAAATCTTCCATTGCTGAATGTATTTATTTGTGTGCATTCTTATAATTTACATTGTTCAATATATGTGTAACAGAATCCAGTAGTACATTCCAAATTCATCCAATCAAATTTTTCTATATGTACAAAGAATTGTTTAAAAATTCTGATTTCTCCTCATTTGATCCATAAATTGCTGCCAGTATTATTTTTTGATCATTTATAATAGCATCTAAAATATTATAATTTTCCCTGAAGCTTTTATTTCTTTCAGTATATTATATTTGAATACATTCCTGAATAATATGGCCACTTTCCTTCTGCTACTTGAGTGAGAGCAAAACTTTTCTTCAAAACCCCATTCACTTCTCCAGTAATTTTTTTGTTTGTTTTTAGAACCAGTATCTATTATTTGGGTTATATCATACTTGTCCCTGCATCTTGAGAAAATGTATCTCCTTTTTAGCTTGTTTGTAAGCAGTTCTTGACAATTAAGGCTTCCAATAACTAAATTAGTCATAGATAAGAGGATGAAATCCAAATATTTAAGAGATATTTTTTGAGCACCTCAGCTAATTTGTAATTGTGAAGAAGGCTGAAAATTATATGACCAAAATGTTGATCCCTTGAAACTCATTTCCTGAAGGACAAAACCTTGATGAAAAAAAAACAAAACCCAGTATTTAAAATGATGTCTCCTGTGACAGGCTCAAAATCTCTTGAGCCCCAGAACATTATCTTGGCAACATTCTCAAATTTCTTAAAAGAATAATTATGATATTATTAATAATAGTTCTTATTTTAGTTATTGCAACTATAATGACCACAATGTATGGATTACAACTATAATGACCATAATGTATGGTAAATGGTGTAAATAGATGTGTAAATAACACAGAAAAATTTAAAAACTATGTATTTTCTTAATTCAAGGTAAACAATTACATTGATAAAAAATATCACCAGCTGGCAACTGGTAATGCTGCAAAACACTAGTTGACTTTACCCCATGTCAACACTGAGAGGACAAAATATTATAAATGTTACAGTTGAATTATATCTCCTGCTTTTAGTTCCTTGTAGGTGAGCACTTGAATATATTTTTCTGTCATCTTCAAACAGTAATGACCCTCAAAAATGGGTATCTTCACTATGAATGTTGCAGTCATCCACAGTATTATTTTAGTATATAGATCTATGCTTATTGTTACATACTAGGGTCTTAAACTATGTACCAAGGTTAAACCCAACAAACATTCAATTTTCAAAAAATATACATTTATTTCCCTAAAATAGAAAATCAAACAAAGTGAAAGAATTAAAAATGACTTAACAGTACTATATGAATTCCTAAAATGTTCCTAAATTTACTATCAATTTCACAGTAATCCATAAACGTTCCAAAGGTATTCCGAATGAGGATTCTAACATGCTTATCTGCTAGCACAACAGAGAATAAATATTCTAAATCCAAATGTTTTACTTCAAGGATAATCCAGTGAAAGTTGGATTTCACAAATTTCCTTGAATGTTTCATAGAATCCAACAAAATTAAATAAATATCCAAGTCCTTGAAATTTTCACAATAATCCAGCAGATACTTTATGTTTAGAATAATTTCAAGGTTTACATAATAAATAAATCACAATTCCTCTCATGACTCTCACAACACTGAATATAACTGAAGAATGAAATTCTGCAAACTTAATTCCTTTATATAGCCACTATGTAGGTTTCAAAACAACAATTCTGAAACATTAGGAAAGATTCCAGGTATTTGAATTATTATAGTGAAATATCTGAAACAGTCTGCAATTGACATTTTTAATATTATTATTGAGCCAACCTCCATTCAACTATTTCATTGGCCTACTTTGACTGAATTAGTTGTTGACATGAACTTGGTAATAACCTGGATTTATGAATAGAGAAAATAGATACAAGTACTCCTACTATAGTACATGCTGGTCACATAATTAAAGAATAAAAAAAATATGTCAGTAACTCAAATGACTTAAAAACAAAACTATATTATAAAAAAATACATGATTTAGATATCTGTTGGAATATATGCAAGTAGTATAGAAGAAAAAAGTGAATATTTCATGGAACTAACATATAGATATTCAGCTGAAAAACTGAAATTACTTGATTCCTTTTTTTTTCAACTGACTTTTAAAACACAATACAAACTTGCTCCGCTATGATAAGGTGCTCAAAGATCATTTTGAAAGCAATCAAGCATCTCCATAACTTTGATTAGATTGTTATTGATTTTTTTAAGGAAAGTTACTTGGGGGATACTTGTTATTCTAATTGGTTTTTTTTAAGGGAAGTAACTTGGGGATGCTTATAATTCTAATTGTTTTTTTAAGGTAAGATTCTAATTCATTTTTTAAGTTAAGTAACTTGGGGATGCTTACATTTCTAATTGTTTTTTTTTAAGGTAAGATTCTAATTTTTTTTTAAGGTAAGTAACTTGGAGATCCTTACAATCCTAATTGGTTTTTTTTAAGGTAAGTAACTTGGGGATGATTAATGTTCTAATTGTTTTTAAGGTAAGATTCTAATTGTTTTTTTAAGGTAAGTAACTTGGGGAAGCTTACAATTCTAATTGTTCTTTTAAGGTAAGATTCTAATTGTTTTTTGAAGGGAAGTAACTTGGGCATGCTTACTATTCTAAGTGGGGTTTTTTTGTTTCAAGGGAAGTAACTTGGGTATGCTTACTGTTGTAATTGTGACCTAGAATGTGTCAAAACAGCTAGTAAAAGTTTGTTACATATACTAGTGTCACATTATTGTAATCCTAAAGATCTAGTGTCTAGCATACAAACTATAAGGAAGAAAGAGATAATATAATAGTTAATTTAATTTGCAATATTGTGTCTTTAATCTAAGGACTTATACTGTTTAACAGTATTGATCCCTGTTTACGTTTAGTGTCATTACATGAGAAGAGGAAAACAATATGTATAGAGCAACATATTACATGGTAACAGTCTATATATATATATATATATATATATATATATATATATATATATATATATATATATATATATATTACATAAATACATAAACTAATAGCACTTAAAATATAGATTTTGTTGTTCTAGGCGCACAAAAAAGAAGTTACTAAATAATTGTGTGAATGTTTCATGGATATCATTTTTGGAACTTTATACTTTAGGGTCAAAAGGTCAAAGGTCATGCTCACTGTGACTGAAAGAATAAAAGTTGTTTCCACACAGTGTTCTGCATCACTTACCTAGACCAAACTTTGTGGTTGTCTTGTTCATGGATTAAGAAGGTAGTCAGTAAATTTTGGGGTAAAAAGGAAAGTATGGAGGTCACTGTGACTCATAGAAGACAATTCATTCATGTATAACCCATTCACGTCTGCCATATTCCAGGAAAAGGAACATCTTGGAGACAGCCTATCCAGATAGGGCCATGTGGTCCTCTTTGAATGGTTTCTGTACCAGGGTCTCATTGGATAGTTTCTGCACCAGTCATTGGCGGTGCCATCTTTCCATTAGTGGGGGCAACCCTTAGTTCACTTGTTCACATCAAGACAGAACAACAAGTTACCTCATTATATCTCTCCAGATCAAATGGGTTGCTATGGTGGAATGACTGGTAGATCTTCGCTTAAGAATATGTATGTAAATTTATGAGCTGATTATGTTTTTACGTTGATTTCTCTTATTAGGTTTGCAAGAACAGGAATAACTACTAAAATAATACAGGTATATATGTTCCATTGTTTTCATTTATTATATATTCACATTATCCAAATTAACATTTGCATTTCTCTAAATCAGCCAGCATTCTACAGACTGACTTTGGCCATTCCTGCTACCATATGAATCCCTGTCACATTTTGTTGCTTGAGAAATTTTTAAACTTTTATGCCTATGGTTTTAAGAGTAAAGATTCTTTGAGTAGATGTAAGCACTGTTAGCTGTTAAATTCGCTTTGTGTTCATAAATCAATGTTATAGTGATTGATTACTGTAAAATACACTGTTGGGGAAGTCAATAAGTCTCTCATCAGCCAACTAAGCCTGTAGTAATGGGTGATTTGCCCAAAGTGCTAAAATAAGAATTGAGGTAATTTCCACCTGATTAAATTATCCATAGTGCAGCATATCTCACAGTTATTGCATTATTCCAGTGTCTTTAAAATCACGTTTCCCCCAAAATATTTAAGATGGTATTTCAGAGTGATAAAGCCTTCCAAGGTACATAACTGTTTTGATATTAAAATACATATGTTTAATAAACAATAAATGTTGGGGTGAAATGTTGCATGTAAAGCCCTTTAAATGATCTTTGATAATAATAATAATAATAATGTATTATTGTTCTTATTATTATTTTCATTTCATGGATCAGAAGATTTAATACTTATGTCTGTCATCATTCATGTATCAAATACTACAAATTTGTTATTGCTATTACTTGTAAGTTATTTCAAAGATTACCATGAAACTTTTTTTACACACTTTTGTCCAGATGTCTAGTTGGTCCTAATTTAATGTAGCACCACTTGGACATCTGTTATGGCTGCAAACGTGACCATCTTGAAAATCTGATAGCTCCTAATCCAGAGCATGTTGTCATGGAGTTTTCACTAAGTTACTTCTTATGTCTAGTTGGTTCAGATAAAAATTGTCCCAGTCTGACATCCATTATTGCTACCTAGTTTGTCCATCTTGAAAATCTTGTTATTGTGACTCCTTCTGAATGGATGGTCACACCAACATGGGATTTTCAGGAAAGACTTCATATGAGGTTTAGGTGGTCCTAATGAAAAATATGGTGCTGTCTGGTCAGACATTAAAAATCTTATTGTTTCAACTCCTCTTGAATTGATAGGCACCTCGACATGCACTAAAGGACTTTTTGTGATGTTGGTCATAAATGCAAATGGTGCCAAATATGAAATCTGTTGTCATCCGCCATCCATATGTCCGTCAGCAAAAGTTTGAATTTTTTATCACTGCTTCTAAATAACTTGGATGACTGCCATGAAACTTGACACACATACTAGTTAGCCCTAGATGACTATGGGATTAATGTTAATGTGTGTACATGTATAAAGTTGGCCCTAGATGAACGTGGTGCTACCACAGTGCCATCTTGACAATCTTATTATTGCTACTCCTGAAAGGATAGTCATATTGACATGGGGTTCTTATGATGTCTAGTTGGTCCTAAATGAAAATGGTGCCAATCGACATCCACTATGGCTATTGCAGCAACCATCTTGAAAACCTTATTATTGCTACTCCTCCAGAATGGATGATCATATCAACATGGGATTTTCACTGAAAGACTTCTGATGATGTCAGGTTGGTCCTAAATGAAATGAAACCGGTGCCAATCTGACATCCTATATGGCCACCATGGCAGCCATCTTGAAAATCTTGTTATCGCTGGTAGTCCAGAATAGATGCTGCCAGTCTGTTGTCCAATATGGCTACCATAACAGCCATTGTAAAAATCTTGTTCTCACTACTCCTGAATAGATGGTCTTGTCAACATGAGGTTTTCAACAGAAGACTTATGATTTCTACTTCATTCTAAATAAAAATGGTGTAAATCTGACATCAGTATGGCCACAACAGCAGCTATCTAGAAATTATTTTTTATTGGCATTCCTCCTGTATGAAAAGTAATATTGACATGGAGATTTCACCAAAAGAATTCTTATGATGTCCACTTGCTCTTAAAAAAAATGATTCTTATATGAGGTCTGATATGGCTGCCACAGAGGCCAGCTTGAAAATCTTTTTATCACAATGTCTCCTGAATGAATGAGCATACCATTATGAAGATTAGATGAAAAGACTTCTGATAATGTTTTCTTGATCTTAAATTAAAATGGTGTTGATCTGACATCTAGTGTGTGGCCATCTTGAGAATCTTGTTTTAGCTTCTCCTCTTAAAGAGAGAGTCTTTTTGATGTGGTTTTTGTCAGAAGAGTTCTTATGGTGTCAGCTTGGTCCTAAATGAAAATGACTTATCCTCAACATGGCCACCATGTCTGTCTTGAAAATATTGTTATCTCTACTCGCAAATAGATGGTCCTAAATGAAATGGTGCCATTTTTACATACAATATGGCTACCATAATGGCTGTCATGAAAATCGTGTACCATTTTTATAAGTCTTTGGTATGACTTGGCCAGGGTTCGAACCCGCAATCTCCTGCATCTGAGGCAGATGCTCTAACACCTTAGGCCACTAGAGTGGTGACATTCATTTTATACACCATGGCAGCTAATTTTGAAAATTTGGCTTCAGCACTTGGCAGTTTAATGGAATGAAATAGCCTTGCCTTGAATTCTTTGAATTTCTCTTCACTCAGTAGAGCATCAGTCCCATCAAATGGCTCTTGTTTAAATGCACTACATTTCAGAAATTCAATCCAGCTCTGTTTGGTTGAGACAACCTGTTTAGAATTTGCAGACTTTTCTTAAGGTTTATACTAGGCTGGATAGTCCCAAATATAAGTGTAAGAATGGGTATGAAATGTATATTTGTATATATCACACAGTTAACAGGATATCAGACGCTTCAGTACACACAGTGCAAAGTCACTCTACATGCGATGCTACACTGCAGGGATGATTCCAACAATAAAAGTTTGGGGCCTCCATTGCAGAATGGTTTATAACCTCCTGAACCAAGTCAATGATACTTTTTTTTGCAAGTTATTGTCCCTTTTTCAGTAGATTAGAAGATTACTGTTATAAACCAAAATTGCCAGGTAACAAATCCTTAATATGAAACAAAATGATTTGTTTATTCATCAAACATAGTTGAAATTAAGACTGCATTTGAATAATTCTGTTTGTTTCTTACAGGTGTTATTGGAATAAAGTACCCTATGATCATAAGGCACCATTTGTTACTTTCACATTGAATTAAAGTTTTCTGGTTTCAGTCCATCACAAGTAGAACAGCTGAATTTACTTGGATCAACAGAAAAGCAAAATCCCTCCATTCCAGACCAAATGGAGAAGTTGTTTCATGCACAGTCATTCGCAATATAACTTTAAATATCAATAATAAGTAGACGAAAATGAGATTTCTTTTTTAAAAGAATGACTGAAATGTGATATGCTGCCAAGTTCAAAGGTCACTGGGCAGCACTATGTGTGCATTAATATGGTTATTGTTTTTGTTTAACTAAGATTTTGTGTTTACATTTGAATCTAGTGGAAATTCAGTTAATTTGTTTCTTGTATTGTTATTTTGATTATTCATTGTTACATAGAAGAGGAATATATGTATATAATAAAATGGTTACTGCATTTGTATGTGAAAATATGAACTCACTTTTTTCCAAGTTATACTGCACTCCAGACATTGTGCACTATAGCTCTGAAAAACTTGTTTCTCATACAAATTTAGTAACTTATAATCTCATTCTTAATTTGCTTATACTTCTTGACCCCTGAATGGGTTGGTTTTATACATGGAATGTTCCACTTGCAAAAGACAATTCATTGTGTAACATTCTTGCTCTTCCCCTTTGTCCTTTAGTTCTAGTTACCAGAAAAGTACTGTGGAGGTCTTAAATATTTTCGTGTGCTTATGTTTCCCTCACCTCCTTAAGCATGGAAAGACAGAGGTTTCATTTGTTTATTGCAAAAGCATTGTCAGGAACATTGTATTCAGTGTTATATGGTGAAGTTTTGTTTAAATGTTTGTGGAAGTCAGATACAGGGGTGGGGGAAACTGGGTTCTTTAAAACCACTGTATTTCATAGTTGAGGTGTTGCATTGTAGGTTCAAGATCACATACACAGAAGATAATGGTTTGAATATATGTAGGATTATACTTAAAATATTGGCTTGACATGCAGACCGTGGCCCTCTTCTCAGTTAATTTGGAGTCAACAGGAAGATATCCAGCTGTATACATCTGTATTTTTACTATTAAGATTCTAATATTATAATAGAATTCAGACATTTCACCTTGCTCAATTTTTGTTTTCCAGATTATGGAGAGCTTGAGGAAGAAAACAAAAAACTTAAGGAACAAACGACATGTAAAATTTGCATGGAGAATCAGATCCAAATCATTTTTCTACCCTGCAGCCATCTAGTCTGTTGTGAGACCTGTGCTCCTGCCTTTCGGAAATGTCCAATATGTCGCAAGCGTATCCAGCAATCTGTTAAAACATATCTCTAAATGTGGAAACTTCACATAAATCTTTTGTGAAAAGTGAAAAATTTGTGCGTAATGAGAACCCAGAGTAAAATATAATAAAATATTCTGGAATATCATTTTTGTGGGGCTCAATTTTCATGGTTTTGTATTTAAAATATGACATTTTCGTGGGAACCTAAATTCATGGTTTTGCCTGTCAAAGTTTGCATATTAGTGGGTATTTAATTTCTTGTTAATTTAATTATTAATTTTGTGGTTTATCATCTACAAATTCACAAGAAAACAATACAAAAGAGAAAAACTAGGCTGATGCAAATGGCAGTCACTTTAGTGTATAAAATAATACTACCACACATACACCATGTTTTTATCCAAGTGAATAACATCAGTAGCTGATGCAGTCAACAACACTAAAACAATATTACCACCTCAATGAGCACAAATCAAACACCTGTCAAGATCAATCACTTATGTTATGTTTGATCTGTATGCTCAAAATGAAAGGAACCCATGCAACCAAATTGAAAAGATGCTAACTAATTTGAAAGACAGTGGACTCACTCCATTGTTTCAACTTAAATAACTAGACTTGACAATGAATAAAGATTATAAAGAAGAATTAAAATCACACTACCACAACTAGTTTGCTAAAGAGGTTATGAAAGCCATTACAGAATATGAAGATGCTACTGGCAACAATGGTCACCAAAATTTGTGTTTAATTTTTTGTTGGGTCTTTAAATTTGTGGTTTGGGACAACAATGAAAACCATGAAAATTGATCCATTGTGAAAATTTCTTACAGTACAGTAATATATCTATCCATATATATATATATATATATATATATATATATATATATATATATATATATATATATATAATTTGGTGGTATTAAGAGAAACCAGAGAGTAAATGTTGCTATATTTTACAATGCCTGGCTGTTAGAATAATTTAGGCTTTTATAAATGTTCTTACTATTCCTTAATAGGTAAAATTGTGTTTTAAAGAATGGGTTGTATGTAATTTTTTGTTGATGTCTTTCTTTAAAATGTTGCACGCAGACATCGTTATTCTGCCCATCCCTGGTATTAAGAGAAAGGACTATATGTTGTAGTGCCTATCTGTAGGAATGTTTTAATTATGATGCATACATATTCTCACTATTAATGCACAATGTTTAAATAAGAACGTTGTACATAGATATAAAGTGTATGTTATCATTGATTAAGTAGATGTCTGCTTGTAAGACTATGTTTTAATTAAAAAATCTCAGAAGACAGGAGAAATCAATGTCTTAAAAGCCATTCAGCCATCTTAGATATATAGGAGAATTGAGAATATGCTTTTTATGCTTTTTTGTTTAGTTTACTGCAATGAAATAGAGTAGAGCTGTTTTACTACTACTGGCATCAGTATCAGTGTCAGCATTGCCAATATCATACATGAAAGCATATTCATATGTCACTTCATATAATGTGTTGTATTCATTTGTCAATGAAACATGGAACAATGCACTATTAAGGCTATGTTGAACCATATCTTGGTTATTTTACTGGGAAATATGCTTTCACTATAGCCAAAGTCAACGCATGAGAGATAGGTTTGTTTAATGAGTCCCTGTGCATTCATGTAAATATGTAAATAAATGAGGGCAACAGAGTAGATCACAGCCTCAAAACTAATTGTGTCATGTTCTGTGAATGAAGCCATTATTATTACTATTGTTGGTGGCATCTGCCCATCCATATAGGATGATCAGCAATAGCTATTTTTTACTTTGTGCTGTGTTTCCTCAGGTGACTAGTAGGTCCTATCCTGGAACAACGGGGCCTGACACAAGTATTTCTGCGGAAATCTGTCATAGATATAACCTAGTTGGCCCACTGCTTCCTGCATTGATGCTTACTCCTTAGCTGGTTCAGTTGCTTTTTTATGACACTGCACTCCATCCTGGATCTTGCAGCAACAGTTGTCCCTGCTGCTCACCAGTATCCCCATTCATTTATATATGTTAAATCTTTCATGTCATGCTTGTGGACATATCTGCTGGTCACTAGGTACTTGGGACTTGGCTGTAAAGCATATTCTTTGTGATGGGTCCATCTTGCATACCATGCACATGTCTGATCCAGCATGGTTATGTGTTTGGGAAGGTCCAGGATGCTTGGCAGATTGGCCTGAACAAGGATGTTGTCATTGGCAACCATGTTTTGTCATGTAATGCCAAGAATGCGATGTAAAGAGCAGATGAGCTAAATGCTGTTGAGTTTCTTTCTTCTCTTGACTGCTGTTAGTAATCTATGTTTTGCTGCCATACAGCAGGATACTGAGGACACTGTGTACTATCGGATGTGATTTGAAGAACCATACAATCAGACTTTTGCATGGATGCAGATGACTGTAACAAAGCCTCCAATGGATGACATGTTGAGTGAGATAATGCACCCAGATGTTGCTACCGGCTTCTTGATCTTATTCGTCAGTGCATTGCTGACTGCAAAACCCATACCATGTTCATGTTGTTTATCAGTGCTCATGCCATGTCAGTAAAAGGTGTAGTTGACCTCCTGTAAAGAACATATGTCAGCTTGTCTTTTTTCGTGGAGAGCTCATTATTTGATGTTCAGCTTATGCTGCTGGCAGTCAGTCAGTGCTGTCTTGCATACATCATCAAATGCTTGCAGGTTGTCAGTCATTCTAGGACACTTAGTTCTGACATTCCAGCTTCAGGGCTGGAAAAGTTTGCTCATGGTTTTGTAGGGTGCAAGAAGAATCTGTAATCCCCAACAAGGCAAGCAGTCCAAGATGGGTTTGGTACCTTGTCGGCTGCCAAGCTTTGCAGTTGGTGATAGCTGACCAGTAGGATATTGTGATTATTTCCACATCAAAGACAACCTGTGGCACCTGTGTTCTATGCCAACAAGCTGGGCTTATAACCCATAAACTGCCATCAACCATGTTTTGCCCTTGCTGGTAAGAGCAAGGACACTATCAGCTAGTTGGGTGTAAAGAAAATTGTAGCCTTTGTTGAAATTCTCAGTTGGTGAACCATTGTGTTGAAAACAAACCATGAGCAGCCTCAGTTTATTGTGCCAGGATCTACAAAAGTTGTTTCACTTGCCCTCTGGTTGTTTCAGAATGTGAGTGGCACAGTTTATTTTTTTTCTTGATCATAGAGTTTTCTTCATTTTCATGGTTTCCATTTGACATTTCACTATGAATAACAGGGACAACCATGGACAAGGGTATTTGATAGTATGCATTTCAGTAAATAACTCTGTCAACCTCATTCTAGATTACATCCTAGTCAAAAAAAAGCCCTGATATGGAAAAAGCCTGCTGCGCTCCATGTTAACTTTTAGCAAAGATTTATTCTCATGGATGTGAACCCCCTTTCATCTGTAAAATAACTAGTTCATTATCTACTTGAGGAAGGTAGGATGAGACAGCCAACAGCAGCTGTCATGTCACCAAAAGGTATTGGTTGTATTGTATGCACTTCGTCAGGATGTAACGAGCCACAGACCGACAGAGATAATACTGAGGATTTAGGCACACCAGACAAATAGCTGTCACATGTCTCTGACTGGTCGCAAATACATCAGATCATATGACTTTCTCCAGCATGGTGGTGGACTCTTTTTATGAAAGTAACTGATTCACTGCCAATAAGGTAAGACAGGGTTTTTTCCCATCACACCATGTATTTATGTAATACATATTTTTACTTGCAATGGCTTTGTGTGCCTTTTCAGTTTATGGAGACATTCATTGTCAGCTTCCTTAGGGCTTTGTATGTGATCATTTGTTAAATGAGGCAAGTTTAAATAAATTCCAAAGCATTTATTAGAGGGGATGTGTCTTTCTGTTGTCTCTATTCTTGTTTCTTCATTGAGATCCATCCCTTCCAAATTTCACGATTTATGCTGTTGCATGTCAATTGCAACATACAGAAGGCCACATCAGAGGCCTGTTTTACATTCTTGAGCCCACAGAGTGATTCATGTGGGAATATTTCAAGTGCACTTTACTTTCCTTCTCATAAATATACTTGGTTTTTTTGGAAATTGTTTATAGACATTGGACATGAGACAATATCTTGATGTGCCTTTTGACCTTTCATTATGTTCCTGGATCTGGAATTTAGGAGAGGGAGAAACTTGTTGGCAACCTAAAAAACTGCAGATGTCTGCTTGTCAAATGTGCACTATAGAATTACAAAAACTAATACCAGAGTTTTCTTTTCATGGAACTAAACGGACAGTTGCTTTAGATATCAGGATGCTAGGAGCATTAAGAGAGACAGAACCAAAAATGTTTTGAGATGTCTAGTTTGTGGGACGCCACATTAGTGTTCTAGAGAGTAAACTGCCAGTAGTGATCTATGACAAATGCTCGATCAAACATTTGAGGAGAGACCCACCAGTAGCCTCAAGAGCTGGATGTATGTGTGCAGTTCTTGTGTGTGCTCAGGTATTACAAAATAAAACCATAGTTACCTTTTCATGGAACTGAATAGAGAGTTGCTGTAGATACAGGATGCAAGAAGCAGCAAGCTAGTTGCAAAATGTTCTGAGGTGCCAGTTGAATTTAACAATAAGACTGTATATAACCCCAAATGTCCACTGGCTATCTCTGAGCATGCAGTGTGCTTGCCTCCAGTGCATATGATGATGACCACGGAAGTGGACAATTGTGGATAGCAGTGATATAAGAAACTACTCAAAGATTTTAGAAAAGATTATCGATTCTGTGAAATATGAACCCTTTCATTCTTTGTGAATAATACATTTTATATACCAATAATTAGTGTCTCTAAACTCGGGTGCCACACAAATCTATCTTGAAGAAGAATTATTTATAGCCATATTAAATTTTTTTCACAAATAAGGACAAAGTTACATATAGCATATATTGTCTATATGCATCTTGTCTTTATTGTCTAAGAGATCTCTGATGGAAGATTTCTAAATTTTTGCTAATGAGTATCGTACAGGAAGTAGATGACATTAGAAATCTTGCTCTTGTTTCATTCATCAGTTGTAGTCAGCTTTTTATGTTTTGGTCCAGTTCTTGGTCTTTCTAGGCTTCTACCCACATTTGAGACCATCTCTAACACTACTCTTTACTACCATGATTTTTTTGTCACAGGATGTATATTCTTTAAACATTTTCTTCTGTAATAAATATGACTTTGTTCCCATAACAATTTTAATGTGTAGATAATAATTTGCAACAGGGGTATTGAGAAATCTGGATATATAATTGAGGTACTGGTTTTTATACCGGGATATACTGTAGTCCGTGGGCTCGGTAGGCCTTCTGTGCTCCCCCCCCCACCTTGACTCCATTTCTTTGGCATTTTTTATGCTTTTGTGTATGAAAGCAAGAAAAAAGATGTTAACATCGCAAATTTTGGGATGCACTTCCTCAGTTGCCTGAATATTTAAGGGAACCCCAAGTGACCTATTTAAGGCATATGAGACATTTGTTGGATGTGGTGACATTACCCTATTGGAATCCTTTTCTGTTGAAGCCAGTGGTTTCTGTAAGCAAGAGCAATATATTTGGGCATTTCTTCTGCCCATAACAGTAAACAGCATCCAATTATCTCGACCTGTTAAACATTAGATTTTAAATATACCTTAGTGAAAGGTGCAAGTCAGTGTTTTTACCAAAATCAGTTTTCTTTTTAAATTCACACTCTTTATGGATTTTGTTGCCAATGGTTTACATCAGACTTCTAGAGGTAAGTCTTGTGGAATTAAATTTAGCCATTTTGCAGGTCTTGGGAGTAGAGGGGGGGCGGGGCTGTTGTTAATGCAGTGGTGTTCAGCTGATCCTCCTGACTCCTAAAGTTTTTAAAACTTCTTTCTTTCTTGAAAAATAAAAAAAATGCAAATGGAGCAGTAAAATTTTATTATTTTTTTATAAGCACCAATGACAGGTCATGATATGTCAGCGTTATAAATAATCAGTTTTATAATGCACAGTAGCCCTACCTAGCCGATGTACTACTGATAAAAAGTGACATAATGAAAAATGAAACAAAAGGGAATAGCCCTGTTTGTTTTAATAAAAAATAAACATGCCTGGAAAAGGATTTCTGCCATGAAGTATATAAATCAATGCAATATGTTTGTTTCGATCTATTACCTGACTGATTTCATTTGTATTTTTAGTCTTTAGAAATTATTTTTATAACTGTATTTTGTTGAAATAATGTAAACTTCTTTAAATGCCTTTACTCCATCAGTCATGTACATAATGAATAGGGACAGTATCATACAAGAAACCTTATGCTTAACTGTACAAGACTAAATGGTTTTGAAATAGATGGTAAAAAAGTATTAAAAAAACCTGAAAAAAACTATACATGTATAAAAAAAATATTTTAGAGTACTTGTGTTTGTGAATGTTGTAAGTTTGTATGCCTTTTCTGTAAATATTTGCATCATGTATATATTTTACTTGCTGCAGGTGCAAGTTTGTAAGTGAATATTTTCATCATTCAGTCATCATGTATATTGTCATTTTTATTGTGGTATTGCTAAATAATAGTTGCCTTACATACCCACATTATTAAAAGACAGCTACTGTTTAAAGGAATAATCTTTAACTTGTAAGGAAGCTCACATGATATTATCATATGGCAAAATATTGTATATATTTACTCACCTAATATCATGATGATGATGATGCTGTCTTGTTTGACGTACTTTGCAATGTATGATGTAATTTATGTATATAAAAAGTCTATTACATCTATACATTATGTAATGTTGGTAACAAATATATCCATCAGATGTTTGATCTGATGTCCAATATTGCCATCAGTCCTTTGTATATGCCCTAGATTGTTACCTCAACAGGCGCCATCACTTGTCGAAAGTTGGATATTTTTTTCAGTCTGAATCAAAAATATCCTTGATGGCTATTAAGCGTTGATTAAAAAATATGTGTAATATGATATGGCAAATAGGAGAAAAACATATGCTTGCACATGTAAAGTTCAGTTTATTGACTGGTAAGAAGGTGGTAATGTATTTTCAGTAGATATCCAAGACATCTTTAGATCATGTATTTGCAATTGTACCTTTTACAGAAAAAGATCTTTGTTAATATATGCCATGGGCAATCAAGAGACTTTGTGTGGGTACTCAGGGCAGTATTTGGATGCCTGATGAACTCTGGGTGACTAGAAATCTTGTGTTTGTACCCTGGATAGTGACAAATTTTTGATGGATTTTTTTGCGCAAGAAAGGATTTGGATTTATAAAAACCTAATACAGACACATGTTCTTGATCACAATTAATGACATTTTATGTGCATGTATTCAGAAATTTGTAGGTTCTAGATAGTCAGCAAATTCTGGAGAGTACTAACAATTTTTCAAGTCTAAGATGATCCAGGGCATGAGTTGCTTTCCTGGACTGTCATGGTATATTCATCACTGGGAGTTGGATTTTCCAGTGTCTCAGTGGAAAGCTTATCAGGTGAGTCATTTTCACAAAATCTTGCAGCTTTACTACTGACTTTGTGTCATTTATGATTAAACAGATTTACAGTTTTGGGTCGATAAATTATTTAACATGGAGGAAAAATATTGAGAAACTATCAGCACAGTTGCGTTTTTGTGAACTTTGATCTTGAAACATTCCTGAAGTTTAATTTGCAGTGAGGGCACATTTGGTTTTGTCCTGCAATCTATCCATCAGTCTGTCGTGAAAAGTTTTCTAATATTCAGTAGAAGAAAAAAGACAGCATAGATGAATGAACTTTCGCTAGCATATTGCATGCACATGAAGATGACCTAATTATAACCCAGGTCATTATAATTTTAGTTTACCTGTCCATAAAGCCAGCTTAACTCCTGTTATGATGATGCAAATTATATCATGCATTATGCGTCTGACGGTAATTGTTTGATTTTTGTAAAACTTGCAGACTTGATAATGGTCTCATATGATCAAGATATCCAATGAGATCAAGAGACAAGCAAGATCCACATATCTTAAGCTTATTACCTATTGGAATCTGGTTTTTGGTGGCGCACTACAGTTTCATAATTTGCATAGGGTTATAATTTTAAAGATGAAGAATTTCTCTGGGTTTCCTTGCTGGTTATACTGCCTATTTAAAAAAGACCGTGTATATCTTGGGTATTGTTTAAAGAACCTTTAATTCCCTTTATTTTGGTCTATGATTGACGAGTATAATGTGGGTTTTAGAGTACGCAGCTGGACCTTACTCCAGATGTGCACGTTTCAAAATAGTGCTAGCTCCACTTGGTCATTTTCACTTCCTGAACTTCAGAGTTAAATTGTAAGAAAAAGAGCCAATAACTTTGTTTTACATTTTATATATTTGGTAATTCATTCATTGCACTTTCAGAAGCTGGTATTATCTAGTCTGGCAAAATTAATTTTCTCAATTTTAATAGCTGCTATAGATAGTGTATAGACTAATTCAGGCTGATTTTTGAGCACAAGGAGCAGTCATTTTAGCTAGCAGTGTGCATTGAACATGTACAATTTCCACAAGTAAAATATCTAAAGGAATGTCAGCCACATTACATCAAAGTAGCATAGAGGTATGCCAACATTCTCTCCACTGTGCATGTTTCAAATGCAAACATCTTCACCTTACATACATCACTCTCTCAAAAGTACATAATAACTGGTGAGTACCCCTTTATCAAAATTTGAATATAGACTTCCATTGTCAAGATCTCAGATGATTTTGATAAATAACAAGATTCACATATATTAATGAGAAAATATTGATTTAATTGGCTAATCTTGTTACCACCCTGGAAGCCTTATTCATGATTAATGATGAGTCATGGGATATGGACATCAAGATCTCATAAGAGCCTGATAATCAGCAAAATATACACATGTTATAAGGTGATTTGGCATCTGAATAGCTGCTTTTTTACCACACTGAAGATCACAATTATGATCCCAGCTTGATAATATTTGAACTTTGGTCTCATATTATCAAGATCTCACAAGTTTGGTATTGAGTAAGATTCACAAATAGTAATTAACTGATCTTGGATCAGACTAGCTGTTTTTGATACCTTTCTGGATGCCATATTTTCTGAGCCAATTTTAATCAAACTTTAAATGTGGGCTTTGCATCATCAAAATTTCCAACTGGTTCACCAAGTCAAAACCATGGATAATAACAAGCTGATCTTGCATCTAATTGAGAAAGCTTGTTACCAATAAGGTGACCATATATGGTAACATTATATCATCCAGATCTTGGACTAATTTGACTAGTGAGATTGATATATGGTAATGAGGTGATCTTGCATCTGATTGGTCAAGCTTATTACCACTCTTGCAACAGTATTTAGGATCTGATTTGGATCAAACATAGAAACTTGGCTTATATTATCAAGATATCACATGAATTTAATTTCACACATATTAATGAGGGAATTGTATATTGGTCTAAAGCACTCACTTTACCAATCACTGCTATCTCTCCTCTGTGTGGGTTCAAGTTGTGTGCTTGGCCAATGTGGGTATGTGAGAAAGCCGGCATTAGTTTCCTGTGGGTCAGTGGTTTTTACTGAGGTTTTACTTTGTTCTTCCTCCACCAGTTATACTGACCACCACATATAGCCTATCATGCACTGGAAAAATCGTGTTAAACCTGAAACAACATTTGTTTGCTGAAATTATCATTTTTTAGACTATTTCTGACTGCTCCAGTGGCCTAAGCATTTAGAACATCTGCCTGGGATACAGGAGGTTGCAGGTTTGAATTTCAGCTGAGTCATACCAAAGACTTATAATAATAGTACATGCAGCTGCTTTGCATGGCACTCAGCATTAAGAGTTTAGTGTTAGGACTGGTTGGCCTGATGTCAAGATAATGTGACTGGGTGGGACACGATGCTACATGTCTTTGGCATGATGCCCCATTGCTAGACATCACTATAAACTGCCACACTGCAGACATCACAGTGATATTACTGAAAAATTGTTAAAGCTATGTTAAAAATCCAAATCAGATCCACACACACACACACACACACACACACCTATCTTCGCTAGCCAAGGTTCTGATAATCCTATCTACACCTTGGCATATCGTGCAGATAATTCTGTGCTTAGGGTCTGTGAATTTCATTGGATGTGGTGGCAAGCCACTGCCTCCAATCAAAATTACGTTATTCAAATTTTAACACTGTACCTACGTGATTGAGACAAGGGGAGCACACAACTTGAATGGACTGATAAATAAGCATTTTTCCAGTGTCAGCCCATGTTAATGTACAAATACCTTTCACAAAAATACACCTGTAATGGCTTCCCTCTGGAGCATAGTCATACTTTTGATGTTAAACTTACAAAGTATCCTTTTTAGGTCAATTACAATGGTTACCACTGTTTTCGGTGGCATGCAATGCACCCCACTATTCCCCAGGTTAGTTGGCATTATATACTAGGGGAGGCAACACATGAATCCAATAGATGTCGCTAGGACAAAGCACCAATAATAGCTGTTCCATCCACCAAGGTGTAGATAGGGTTATTTGAACCTTGGCTAGCGAAGATGCACACACACACACAACACTATTTCTATCTGGATTTTAGAAAACTTGGTAAATAGCCTTATAAAAAATAGATAATATGACACATTTGAATAAGGTCATCTTGCATCTGACTCACTGAGCTTGTCAACACAGTGACTCTTTCTTGATAAAATTGTTATCAGGCTTTGTAAATAGGCTTATTTTATGGATATTCATTCAGTTTTATTATGAGCAAGATCTAATTCAGAGCTGTTTAAAGAAATAGTTCTCAGTTTGGACACTATATTGCTTGTTTTTATGACATACCTTTCTATAAAGGAGAACAAGGGAAGTAACATTAATCCATGATAGTGACTATTGGGACTCATGGATATGGGGTTACACAGAGTTCTTCACCTTGCAAAAACTGCAAAGCCCATTTTCTAACAAAAATGTATGATACAAAATGCATCCATGTCAATACGATAATTATTTGAAAAATTAGCAAAGGAATGTACCTTAGGTATAAAAATAAATTAATGTACTGTTGCCTCTATAGAGGTTAAGTGGGTGGGATACATAGTAATGTACATCTCCACTGATCAAGCAATCCATCCAGCACTTGTTAGCACAACTAAGCCTGCATTTTTTGTTCAAGTTATTGGTTTGTGTGTCTTGTTGCAATATAATATACAGTCTCATTAGTGCAGTTAATCCTGCAGTTTTTAATGGATTTTCATGAAATTTGGCCAGTATTATGGTCATCAAACATAGGTGTGCAAATCAACAATACACTCTGCTCACTTAATTTTTGTTAGAGTTATTAACCTTTTTGTCTTGTAACGTAACTATGTATGACAAAATATCATTAGCACAACTATTCCAACAGTTTTTAGCTCATAACTGGTCATAGACCTGAAGAGCTTAATGGATGGTCTGTTGTCAGTCATCTGTCCATTTGTTAACAAAAGTTTGTTACTGCTACTCCTCCAAAACTCTTGCAGGATTGCCATGAAACTTTACATATTCATCCCATGGTCTAGTTGGTCCTCAATGAAAATGTTACTGATCTGACGTCCAATAGGGCTGTCACAGTGGCCATCTTGAAAATCTTCTTGTCACTACTCCAACTGAATAAAAAGCGTATTGAAATGGGATTTTCACCAGAATATTTTTTATGTGCTCTAGTTGGTCCTAAATGAAAATGTGCTGATATGATGTCCAGTATGGCTGCCACAGCAGCCACCTTTAAAATCTTGTTATCACTTCTCCTCCTGCTTGGAAAGTAATTGATGTGGGATTTTTCCTACACATCTTATTATGATGTCTAGTTGATCTTAATGGTGCCATTCAGACAGTCACCTGCCACATTGGCCATCTTCAAAATCTTACCACTATTTAACCTGATTAAATGGTCATATCAGCATGTGGTTTTCACTGAAAAACTTCATATGATATCTAGTTGGTTGTAAATGAAAATGGTTCGATCATGACTTCTAATATGACTGCAACTATGACCATCTTGAAAATATATTTTAAAACTACTCCTGGATGACTGGTCATATTGACATTGTGTTTTCACCAAAAGAATTGTGTTTTCATCAAAAGACTTCTTAGTCATAAATGAAAATGGTGCTAATCCGACTTCTGATATGACTACAACAGTGGTCATCTTGAAAATCTTGTTATCTCTACTTCTCCTAGATGGCTGGTCATGTAGATATTATAGGTATTGTGCTTTTACCAAGACTTCTTATAATGTATGCAGTTGGTACCAACAAGAATTATGCCAGTCTGATGTTGAATATTGCATCCATCTTGAAAATCTAGTTCTTGTTTCTCCTCCAAAATGGAAAGTCATATAAAACATGGGGTTTCCACCAAAAAGAGTTCTTATGATGCCTTGTTGGGCCTGAGTGAAAATGGTGCTAAATCAACAGCCAACATGTCCACCACAGCAACCCATTTGAAAATTTTTTTATTGCTGAGGAATGTCAGAGACGGTTTCATACTCCACAGTTAAAAGGAAGAAATGGTCTTATCTTGAAATCCTGGAAATTCTTTAAAGCCAGTAGAGCATCAATCCCTTCAAGGGACCCCTGATAGTGTTGCCATGATCATAAAGTCATGATGGTAAAGTGCCAGAAATGTTTATCTTTTATATGTTATTGAATGTATTTGTGCATTTCGTTTACGATATTTCATGTATTCATTGCCATTATTTGTAATTTTTATGTTTTAAAAAAAAAAAGAAAAGAAAGTATCCCCAGTATGCTCTTTTGTCCTGAAACACATCCAGAATAAACTGCCAAGAGTAAAGAAACATATGCAAAAAGTGTAAATAATAATTTCCATTTGAATGAGAGTCATGTAGACTGTATACAGCAGATTAAAGATTCATATGTCAACCAAGCATTTTGTAAAGATCTTGGACAAATTTAAATATGACCAACAAGGGCTGCATATTAATGAAATCAATAAAATCTATATGATAAAGTCTTTGGGAGATAGTTTACATAAATTATACTGGTCATGCTCTTAAAATACTACATAAGATTGCCCTGTGAAATAGTCAGGTGTTACATCATTTAAACCAGTTGTGCAATGTCTGCTTGGCTGAAGTAACAAGCTAACGAACTGTTACATTAGTAAATTACTGTCTCTTGTTCATCTAAACAAGCTTTTTCTTACAGCATTTTTGGTTTGTTAAGGTTTCAGTTGCTGTCCAGTGCAGAATCAGATAGACTAATGTATAGCTATTTTGTAAATATCAATAGAGCTTATATGCTGGCATGCAAATTTATGAGTTCATGTGTATGTGTTACATAAGTCTTATATAGCATGATTCTTAGTGGGATTAAATTCACAGGATCAGTAGAATTTTGACAGCAATTTTAATCATGATGCATTTACAGATCACTCGCATCTCATTTCTGTCCATGTGGTTTAAATATTGGCTCAACCGATGATGGTATGTAAAAGGATGTTTGCCAGTAACTTCCTATGGATCAGTGGTTCTATTCATGGTTCTACCTGGGTTCTTCCACCACAAATACACCTATGGTCATGGATAACCTATCACATGTTGAAGAATGGAATTAAACCCACAATGGAATTAAACCCACATAAACAAGCCTAACCTAAAGGAAAATTGTACTGATCTGACATCTAATATGGCAAAAATCATGTTATTGCTGTATCATCCAAGTGGGTGGTCATATGGACATGTTTTTTTGATTTTTTTTAGAAGACTTCTTACTATATCTGGTTGGTTCTAACTGAAAATGGTGCTGAATGACATGCAATGTGGCCAGAATATAAGCCATCTTGAGAATCTTATAGTAGCTATCATATTGACATGGAAGTTGTCTCTGAAAAAGACTTCTTTACATAGTGCTAATATGACAGCCAACATTGCGATCACATTGGCCATTTTGAAAATCTTATTGAAGCCAGTTTTCAAAAAAAAGGCTTGTTATGATGTTTGGTTGGTACTAAATAAAAATGATACTTCAGCAAAGTTGTTAAGGCAGCAAACTTGAAAATCTTGTTACTGCTAGTTCTCCCAAATGGATGGTCATATCAGTGTGGGGTTTCCATTAAAAGATTTTATAAATCAAGTTGACCCAATTAATACAACAATGCTGACTTTACATTCAACATGGCCACCATCTTGAAAATCATTTAACTGTTACTTCTCAAGAACAGATGGTTGCATCAGGGTTTCACTTAAATACTTCTTGATATACAGTGGATCCAGAATGAAAATGCCTCTGATCAGACCTCAAAATATTGCCACCATAACAGTCATCTATAAATCTTATCACTGCTTACCTTGAAGCATTTGTTATATCAACAAGGGGTTTTCACTAAAATAGTTTTCTCTAGATGTAATTAATTCTAAGTAAAAATTATACTGGCATGCCTGCCTAAGATGTATATGGTCCTGTTACAGCAATTTCTCCTGAACATAGAGTGATTGCAACATCTTTTGGTTTTCTTGCCATATGTACTATATTTAAAATAATGATGATCCATTGCCCAAAATGTCTGTCATGATGGCCATATAAAAAATATCTGAAAATTGCATCTTCTCCTTAATTGATGGACAAGGCTTCTAGTTTAAAGGAAAATGGTGTTAAGCTGACCACCAAAATAGCACCATAATGGCCATCTCATAAGACCTCAACACTACTGGTGCATGAATGGTGGCAAAGACATAAGGCTTTCATAAAACGCGTCTTGCTAAATGTAATTGGCTCTGACCACCAACATGTCAGCAGTTTTGTGAATGAGTTGGAATACCAGGTCTAACTGATCTTGGGATCAATGGTCTTGGCTTACATTTTTGTACTTTATTGAACCCATAAAGACAGCGACCTATATATTGGTATATATAAATTACTTTTTACCAGACTTTATATTTTGTGGTATTGCAGTAAACAAATTGATGTTCCGCACTCTCACAATTATTCTAAGGCCAAGATCTTGTTTTAGTTGTTAGCTGTACTGGCTTGTGAGCATGAAAAGACAAACAAGTGTAAATGAGTATAAAAATCAAACTTAATTTGGGGAAATATCTCAAGAATACTGTGAATGATGCCAGGTTATTCACTTAGGGTTTCTTGCTCAAACTTTTACACCTAGAATATGGGTACATTTTGAAATTGATTGAGAACAGTGATTATCAATATATGATGTTAAAGGTCTTCTATTAATGATAAAACATTCAAGGTCAAATCCCGTGAACAACAGTTTTTTTGCACTTCCAAATATCTAACGAACATGTTAACTTGAACATTATAAGAAAATATTTTTGTTAACTAAACATGGTATGCTGGAGTTTGTTGAGAGGTTTCAATACAGAACAGTAAAACAGATTAAAAGGATAGTATAAACAGACTTATGAATTCTTGGGCATTCTTTTCAGTCATTAGTGTCAATCCATTTCAAGGAACCTTTTTTCTTCTTGAAGTTTTTTTTCTTCAAACCAGACATTTAATTAAAAACAAAGATTTTTGGAAAGCTAATACATCTGGAGTCACTGAATTACAAATCATGCAAACTTCAAGACTCGTGGTGCAATGTCAAATGATGCAATGTTTTTGAATGTTGTTAATATATGGATTGACTTAATATCTTGTGTCATTGATGTGCTTGCAAGGGGATTATTTTACGTAATCGTTTTATTTCAGTCAGCTTCTGTCTCAAGATTGGAGACTGATTTGAGAGAAGAACATTTTTGATTTTACTCAGTGTCATGCAAGGAAGCTTTGCTTGAATTGTATCATTATGAATGAGATGTTTTGACACATTAGTGTTACTTGACAGATCACTGGCTTTCTGTGCCCCACTGTGAACATGGCAGAGGTATATAGCGTTAACCTTGTACATTAATCATTGTGTCCATACATCTTTCTGGTTCAGTTTTATTTTTAGGTCAGTTTTAAAGGCACTAATGAAACATTTGTATTCATCGGCAAATTGTTTTATGGACAACATTTTGAAAAAAATGCAGTGGCAAGAAATCATAATAACTGAAATCAATTACATTTACCTTAATAACATTCATTTGTTTTATGTGCAGTATCCAGTTCAAGCAGATATAAGTATTAGAAGATTGCTTTTGTAATATTGTCCATCCATCAGCTATTTGGTTTCCAGCAATTTGGTATGAAGCTTTGTATTGGTGAAACCTTATAATAGAGTTTTGATTTCTAGCCTGCTTTATCATTATTTAGCAGAGTTATTGCCCTTGATTGTCTTTCCTCTAAACACTTTTGTTTGTACAGCTTAAATTAACCATGGTTCCTACAGCATTACCTTGCTGAGGGTTGTTGGATTGGAACCAATTTTGGCATGCATATATTGACAAGTCCTTGTTTGGCATACATATATTGACGAGTCCATGTTTGACATGCATATATTGATGAGTCCACATCATTTAGAGGATTTATGGTCTCAGATTTCCATTTTGGGATTATGCTGTCCTGCCCATTAATGCCTCCATCCATCCATTGACTTGAAATATAATGTATCTCCTACATTGTTGTGGTTACATAAGGACTTTATACTTTGCAGCATGACTGTAGATTGTCTGTAGATGTGCATGGGTGGTAGGAAGAAATCTGAAATAATTTTTTTAATCATTTAGGTGTAGAAACTCTCATCAAGAAGTTCAGAGCTATAACAAATGTAATGGATTTTCAGATTGCAAACTTTGGTCAAGGCTCAGGGGTGAGGGAATGTTACCCCTTGGGTCTTCATTGAAAACTTGAGATTCAGACCCTGTAACCATGTATGAGTGTTAAAGGATATAAAGAGACAAAATCAGACATATATCCAATATAGATCCTGTGTTCTAGTTTTGGGGTAGGAGACTTGCCACTGGATTGTAACTTGGAACTGTTGCGATCTTCACTCTTTAATAATACATAATTTTAATAACATAATAAAATCATACATATATACAGTATAGACTCTACTTTATGCCCTTGGGTAAGGAATGTTTGTCTGGGTAATAACTTTGAAACTGTAGAGACCTTATTATATAACCGTATATAGGTTTGATGGACCCAGGGAGATGAAATAGATGTATATCTGATATAGACACTGGTTAATGCCTTTTGAAGAAGGTGATTTGGTCCTGGGTAATAACTTAGAAACAGAGGAAATAAAGTCTCATTTGCATCCGGCACATGCTACTGGTGTAGGAGACTTACCTTTGGACCATGACTTGGAAACTTAAGATCCCTACCCTTTAGCCATGGGCATGAAAAGATAAATTATATGCATCCAACATAGGCCTTGAGTCAGGACCATGGAGGTGGGGACTTACCCTTGCTTTTTACCTTTGAAACTATTAAAATCCCTATCTTTATAACAATAAATATGCTAAATAGACATGAGATACAAATACATTTTTACTGTGTTCAAGACTGGCCACTGGGTCAGGACTTGCCCCATTTTTCATAATTGGGAGCATGGTGATATTCAAGAATAACTACAATTTGGACATTAATGTATTGGTCAAGTTGTCATTATCCTTGAATTCAACCCAAATCTGGACTAGATCTTCATAATGATAAGATTTGAATTAGATTGCTTTCTGGCATTAGATGACGTTATTTACCGGAGTTTAGGCCACTGGTTTGTTTCATCAACATCACATTACCAAGGATTGATAGATTCCAAATGAATTTGGCATGCAACTTTATAATGATGAGATGTTGAATGAGTTGAATTTCCAGATTTCTTCAAGTAGAAGAGTTGTGGCCCCTATTCCCCTAGTTGTGACACATACTCCCAACTTTGGCATCCACAGCATAACTTCTGAAGAAATGTTGGATTGCAACCAAATTTATCAACCACCTTTATACTGATTAAACCTTGATTAGATTAGAAAAATATTTTCTAGCAGCCATGTCATCATTTAGAGGATTTATGACTGTAAATGCCTATCTCCTAAATTAATTTCCTGAAACAGTTTCCTCTCCCTAAAACCCTTTGGAGGAAATAGCTGGGGCTGTTTGTGAGACACCCATTGGAAATAGTTCTAGCTAAATGTTTAACACAATAAAGAAAGTTGTAAACTAAGCAAAATGTTTGCCTGGTAACATGTGAAGATACGAGAAAAAAGGTTCAGAGTTTTTTTAAGCCAAGATCACCTCTTCAAATTTTGTTATATGTTTTTATTTGTAACATGACAACTGAAGGTGCTACTGTCATACTTCCATAAAAGAAGAGAAATAATGATCTATTATATTAAGATCTTAAATACAGAATATATGACTTCTCTTTAACAAGGCCCACATATGTTGCTGAAAAAGACAGTGTGTTCATGTAAGTTTAATACTGTGTCTCTATCTTTATCAAGGACATTATAAATATTTTAATATTAGATATTTATCTGCACGAGTTATTAGTACTCTTGATATATCAGTGTATATGTTCATCTGTCTGGAACTTCATCTCCCAACTAAACATGGAAGTTCACCAAACTTTGTGCACAAGTCACCCATGTGATCACCATCTGTGAGAGATATAATTTTGTTTATTTTTTTGCCCATCTCCTGCAGCACTCCAAGTATTATATGAGACTTTAGTAGCTTTAGCCTATTTAAAAATGTTAGTGGCCATTTCAAATTTTAGTTGCCAAACAATCTATCTTTCTGTCTGTTTGTCTGTCTGTCTGTCTGTCTATCTAATCTAATCTAATCTAATCTAAGAAGGCAATTAGTCATTCACAGATCTTGTAGTTTCTGTCATGTATAGCCCTACCAGTAGACCTTACCAAGTCTTTTTCTTTACCTGTTTAGCCACATGTTGAAAGTAAACTTCTATTTTTGAAATTTTCTCATGGGTGAGGTTTCTTCCAGGTTTGGTTTTGAAATTTTTGTTGAGAACTTCATGTTTGAATATTGGTTGAGTGCCATTGTAAAATGTGTTGTTTGCTATTGTAGGAATTGTCCTGTAAGAATTGGATAGAACTGTGTTTGAATATTGGTGAGTGCCATTGTAAAATGCTTTGTTTGCTATTGTAGGAATTGTCCTGTAAGATTTGGATAAGTGTTTATATTCTTTAAATCCCTTTTCACAACTTCAGCCCTCCTTCCTCCCTTCCCAAAAAATGGAAATGGTGAGTTTTTGCTACACACCCTCCATATTGATAAAGAATGCATGTCATGCTTAACTGCTGGGTAAACATGATCTACTGTATACATTTTGCGCTGCAGCTGTCTTAATGCCTTTGTTAAAGGAAAGACTTTTTACTGTTTTCTTTAGTTTAAGTTCCACTACAACTCTTGTGGTTTACTTTGCAGACTCACTGGATGGGACAATCAGAAGAAAGCCGGAATTTTGTAAGAAAATTTGTCAAGTATGAAACAAAAAGATTCTTTTGAAGATGTTACAGTAAAACCAGTTATAAGAAAGGTAAATATGTTAGAGCTTCATGTGGTCAGGATCGCACTGATACATTTTTGTTATTCTGTTAGTTGTTTTTGGGGACAGCTATTGGTGTGTGTTGTTCTCTGTGGCAAGGTTTGCTTAATCTGGCCAACAGAGTATCTGAAACTCTTTCATTCATATATTGCTAAAAAGTCCTATTTATAATGTATCATTAGAAAATCTTATTTATAGTAATCTTATACAGCAAAAAAATCACATTTATAATTAATTTCTTTTCCCATAGATAATAGGTAAGGGATCAAGTGCAGAAAAAAAGCAAGAACACCAACAATAATAATGATGATAATATTAGTAACAACAACATCTATAATGGTGATTAATGTTTACTATTGTAATATTAATAATAATACCAATAATAATAATAATAGAAATGATAATAAAAATTATTATTATGATAATAAAAATTATTATTATTATTATTAAGCCTATTCAACAACTTTATAAATCATTTTCTTTAACCACATTGAGCATTTTGTAAATCTTGAAGTTAAATATAGATGATTAAGCTATTAAGAGTCTTATTCCTCCTTCTGAGTATTACTCAGTCTCTATGCTCAAATATTTTAAGAATATGATGAGACAAAACATAAACACATGCATGAACATGCTTTCCATATGGATAGAAATGATCCTCATTTTCTTCATGCAAAATTACAATATTTTTGAGATGGCTATCTTTTCCAAAAGCTTCATTAGCTTCTATTTGTTTATCTATTTAGATATTGAATAATAGAAATAAAAGGTGGAACAGTAGTTTACAAGTCAGATAAGTGAAAAGATGGTTTAGAACCTATTCCATATCTAATTTTTGTCATTTGTTTTTCTCTTTAAAACCTAGTGAGCATTGATTCAAGAGAAACTGTTATCTATTTTGAGCTGTGTTTTACAGAAACTCTGTCTATCAAACATGTGAAAACTCATACATATTTGTGTTCATGTAACAATTAAACCATTGTAGGTAAATAAAATTATATGCATAATTTAGGTGTTGATAGTTGATAGCAGTTTAGAAGAATGTTATAGGTTTTGTTCCTTTTAACATAAACTGCAGACAGCTCTTCTTTTGTTGCATATGACCCTGGAATAAAGAATATTATGGACAAAGCTTTTTGAAATCATGCAGTCACTTCTTGGCAGTCTTTCTTAGCCAGAGTGGCATCTGCTGCATTGATGGTCATGTGTTCATTAACATTGATGAACATGTGTTCATTAACATTTCACATCTTATTCAAAACTGTTCAGCTGTTATTTTTATCAGACTTTATAGAAACGTTGGCAGTCTTTCTTAGGCAGTGTGACATCAGCTGCATTGATGGTCCTGTGTTCATTTACATTTTACAGCTTATTCAAAACTGTTCAGTCATTTTTTTATCAGACTTTATAGAAATGTTTCTCAGGAGATGGTTATGTTGGTTTCAATAGCAACTAGGTAGAAAACTACTAAGACAATTTTAACCAACCCTTGTATAAATGGTTTTACAATATGTTCAACCCAAGTCATAATCTGGGTGACTTTCCTAGCAACTTTTTGGCTTCTATAGCAACCAGAAGGAAAATTTATTTCTGAAAACTCCAACAAGTTAATAGACCAATCATGTTCAAACATTATAGGAATATTTCTTAGAACTTACCTGAGGTACAGATCACTCATACATCTCACTTCTGTCCATGTGAATTCAAGTCTTCACTTGACAAATGTGGGTACGTGAGAAACTTGCCAGCAGCTGGTTCTTCCCAGATTCTTCCTCCACCAAATACACTTGCTGCCATGGATATCATGTACAGAAAAATGGCATCAAACCCCATGGAACCTAAAACCTTAGAACATGTTTTATCAAAGTGTAGTTTGTTTTTGGTGTCTTTCTGGCAACCATGTGACTTCTGAAGTAACAATTATAAAATCCATTTATGCAGTAATTATCCAAAACCACTTTGCCATCTGTTAGAAAATTATGTTGGAAAAATCTTTCTGGACACATGCCACTAAAACTGAATTTTTGATAGCTTCACTTGCAATTTTTTGTCCAACAGAAATCTGGTGGAACACATTTTCTTTTTCATCTTGTCAGCCACTTCTTGGCAAATTGTAAGAATGATACCAAGATTTTATCAATGCTGAGTTTCTGGAGGCATCTCAGACATGTGTTTTAGCTTCTGTGACTGCAGTGAGGTGATAAATACTAAATTTACATGGCCATTGGTCTTGTGCATAATATTGTATTTTGGATTAGTGAGAACCAGATGAGAAATCTCATATTTGGGCCTAATGTTAATTTATATTTTTATGTGATAAAAAGTTCTGAATCCTCATTTTATCAAAATGTATTACCAAAGCTGAAATGGTGCAAACTACCAATGCCTGACTTGGTTTAATGCCGAAGTGCAGGCAGGTAGCTGCCATCTCTTGACCATGTGCTTTACAGAGTTTTAGGCCAGTACTGCATTTGAGCTATAGCATCTGAAACACCTGGTGGATGGATATATGCCAATAAATATATGTACATTTGCAGTACACAAAAACAGCATGCAGACTTGTCAATGCTAGATATTCTGTACAAAAGTTGTCTCAATCGTAATGACAGCATACACTTAAACTATCTACTCTCATTGTTTACCGTAACTTTAAAGAAGAAAAAAAAAGCAGCCCTTGAAACTGACCTAAGCATTATAAGTAAATAACATGTGCATTTCAGCTATTAATAGTGCAATATACATCATATTTATAGAACACAAAAGACTTGTGACAAAGTGAATTTGATCATTTTGAATGTATAATCATGACATGGAGGAGACTGTTAATACAAATTCCCAACCCTCCGGTCTGTGGGCAGGCAGATAAGCATAGGAGAGAACTGAGACAAATAAAAATAGACAAATGAAGAAATTTTAATAAAAATTTGAATACTTCTAGATACATATTCTGAGCTTCTTTTGTTTTGATCTCTACCCCATAATTTGTGTCACTTGGGTAGGTTTCTGAGGATAAGTGTTACCTCAGAAGTAAATGTATGTTGGGGATTTGCATTTTTTTTTTTCTTTTCTTGCCCAGTAAATGTATAGGAAGCAGACCACTAATTCATTTCCCATTAAACTTAATGCTAATATATTAAATTACATTGCATTAGATTGGCATACAAACTACACACATATTCATTCATAAGAGTTAGGGAAATCTTTTTCAGCCTTGAAAAACAGGTGTTCCATTGCTTTGTTTTAGCTTCCTGCAGTTAAATTGGGGGACAGCTGGTCAGCACCTAATAAGATTGCTTTGCACCAAGAGTTCCTTTGATAATTTGCTGGTAGGAAATAAATACAGTTTATCCAAAGAAGAATATTTTCTGTCAACTATAGTACATCGATTGTAGTCAATGGCTGCATCTCAAAAAACATTTAGTACTCTTTTTTGTATTGCTTCACCTGTAGACTGGTTATCTGGCTGTAAAATAAATAGTGGCCAGATACCTATATGTAGATATGGTGTGAGAACCTTGGTCATTTCCAAATTATGACCAGGAGCTAATGTCACTTCTATCTTATGACCTAGGGGCTGCATTCCTGAGGACAGGGAAAGGCTTTAGGACATCACCCAGATGTCCTAGTCTAATCTGTCTTAACACTTGGGTCAGATTATATTTGTTAGTTCTTGTACATGTGATACATACAACTCAAGAGTTATTGGAAATTTGTGTAACACGTATCAGCCAGTCCCATTCACAGAGGAGTAATCACAATTTCACACCCATTTCATACAAATACATTTTAACTAATAATAACTAATATACCACAAATTTGACAAGTTTTAGCAGTATATGAAGGAGGTGGTTACCAGAGATTTTACTCTATATTTTTTTCATTCCTTGTGTTTGAAATGAATTGCACTTAATATCATTTCTAGCTGCAATAAACAGTTAATAACTAGGAGATTCTAGTAAGCAAATGAAAACAATCTGGTATCATCGTTATCATTAATGAATATGCTAATGGCAACTATTATCATCATTTGTATTATTATTATTATTATTATTATTAATATTATTATTATTGTTGTTGTTGTTCAGGCATCTATGAAATTAATAAATGTTTTGTGAGAACAATACTAATTCCATTATTCCTATGAACATCAATTGCACTCATCAGGTATCTGTATATTTTTCATAGATTTTATTTTTGCAAGCTTCATGTATGCATTGGAAAAGTTCAAAAACTATTAATAGGCACAACAATAATAATAATAATAATAATGATAATAATAATAATAATAATAATAATAATTTTAAGAAAAGAAACAACAATCAATATCATCATCATTGTTATTGGTAGTAGTAGTGGTTGCTGTCAAGGATTTCTTGCTTTCCTCATAGTTCTTTGTCTTCTTGTTACTCTTATTTGTATTGTTTTTGTTGTTATTGGTGAATCCAAAACAAAAATGTGTTTTTCTGGTCAGTCGACTGTCCCTGTTTTTTGCAACTGACCCCTAGCAATTTTTTCTCCCAAGTTAAAGAGAATTTAAAATTTTAAAAATCGATTTGTGCATCAAATTGAACCAGTTTTGCTCAATACATGAAGTGCAAAGTACCTTGTATATATATACTAAACATTATATCATTATAATATATATAATGTTTTAAAAAAACACATACCTGCCTACCCTGTTTTTAAAACCACTGTGCATTAGGAAACATATTATTGGGGCCTGATAAGGATTTCTCATGCACATTATAGCAGAATATATATTGATGGAAATGGAAAGAAGAGTTTGCAATAACAAATCATCATCATAATGATCATTGTTGTTCTTGTTGTTGTTAGTTATTATTATTTGTCATATTATGATTGTTAGTAGTAGTAGGGTGACTTTTTTGTCTATTACTGAAAACCATGTACAGGAAATGAAAGATTGGGTAAAAGTAATACTAATTCCAAGCTGTTAACAGTCACATCAGCATTCCCCTTCTGTATTTTCAATTAAGTGTCAAAGAAAATTTATTGTACCCATTATCTAGTTCCCAATACTGTCCACAGATCAAAATTCCTGTTTTCTCGATATCTGTAATTTCATAACTTCTCAAACCGCAAGACCTAATTAGATCTGAAAGCTAATAAGATTCAAATGCTAGTGAAATGCTCAAGTTTGTTGATAGTCTCAAGTCACATGATGGCAACATCTGTCAGGCTCCATCAAGAGTGGTTAAATTTGATTACCTCCCCACTAAATAAAAAAAACAACAATATGGGGTATTTTGAGTCATAAACCATTGATAGGGGTGGGGGTGTCTTGGAAATGAAACTCGTTGAAAGTGAGTAAAATTGTCATTTTATTATCAATTAGTGATTGATGAATAAAAGAATGACTTATCACTGTGTATTATGTGATATTCTAGTGATACATATGTGTAAGTGCCTCAAACACTTTGTAGGCCATATTTGGCCAACCTCAGTAAACAGAACCATGCATACCAGTATCTGTATCCAAGAATGGCATGAGAATAAAATATTGATGGGCCCAGAATTATTGGTGTACAAGTACATGTACTAACTTAGCAAAATTTGACAATGACATTTAACTTTACTAATAGAAATACAGACATGGGAGAATTCAGAACTAATATGAATCCCTGTTATTCCAAATAGTTAAAACTTATTTTGTCTCCACTTCCTTGATCGAAAAGAACAATCAGAAAATAGATTGGTAAGTTTTAACAGCGCATAAACACATGATAAATTGTATTGTGCCAAACAAACTAAAGGAACTTTCTTGCCCAGGGATCTATTGGCAGCCATCTCGTTCTGGTCAGGGCAAAATGTGGACCCCTGCCATTCTGGTTGCCAGTCCTATATACTTGTCAATGAGCCGCTTAAGCTTATTGAGAAGGACACAGATTTTTCTTGTCTCAAAAATATATAATATCTTCCACAGTATGTGCAACTAAGTGTGGAATGAAACTTAATACCATGAAATATCACTATCCAAAATCCTTACTGAAACCAAGTCACAATGACCTACTAAAACCCCTCATACTTCAGTGGCTTTTGTTTTATTTACTTTACTACCAGTATGTCTTGGCCTATAAAAATAAATGACATCAGTCTGTGAGTGGACCAAATGATAAAAGATTTTTATTGTGACAAGCGAGCCATAAGCTTACTGTCATAAATGTGTACAAGGGAGAACAATATTGATTGTTATGATCTTAAGGGTAAATTTAACTTTCCACTTCTTTTTTGCAATTTACAGCTGATACAGAGAGATGCAGAGACTGCAGCTAAAGATGAGAACCTGCTCCTCATGCAGACAAAACTTGGCAAACAATAGCCAACTGAATCTGCCATACTGAATGCCACATAGGATTAGCTATCTTGGTGTAGCCCTCATTTGTCCCAGTATAGTCCAAAAAATCTGCTTAGTATAGTCCACAGCATTGTACTCTGTATGTCTGTCAACATCAGCCTCATTATTGTGCTTTCTGTGTCTGTCCATTTGTCCTAAATTGTACTGCATATCTTTGTCCACAGTTGTTTCAGTAACTAACTCTTATGATGTGCCCATACATTGTAGAACTGCAACTTTTAGCTCATGTGGTCATAAGGCCAGTAGAACTTACAGTATGGTCCTGTGTCTGGTGTAAGTGATTTATTCACACTTATTTGCAACTTCATGTCAAGAACCATTCCACCACTAGGTGTCAGTTTACAGGAAGCATTCTGGCATCGAAGCCTTTAAAATTTGTTCTTTGGATGCTAATCCATCAGCCAATATGGCCACCATTATTTAAAATAGAAAAACCCATAAAATATCAAAATTTCCTGAACAGATTTTTACCAAATTTGAAAGAAAGCATTCTGGCATAAAGGTCTTTCAAATATTTTATAGGGTTGTTGAAAAGCCATCAAAAAGGACCAGAGGAAAAAAGTAAAAACTCTTTCTGCATCTTCACAAACCAGCTACTCTAACCATATAATTATATAGTATTTAGCCTACAACATTTCATTAAAATCCTCCAAGCAGTGTGAGAGAGGAAACAATCACCAATTTTTCATGAATAGAGACAATGATGGATGAGCAGATTGATTGACTGACATAAGGTGGCAACATGTCAATACACTGTACTGAAGTGCAGGGACAACAATTTTTGCTGAGCTGTACAAACCACATATCTAGCCATCAGAGTTTACTAAAATCTACCAAGTAGTGTGAGGTAAGAAGTGTTGATGAACTTAATTCCCTAAATACACACTTTATTGGATGACTAAGTTAATTGCCCATTCTAGGACGGGAATAAAAAAAAGTTTAAAAAAATATAAAACATTTGGATGAGCAAATTTGAAAGAAAGTTTGAACATAAAAATACCCAAAATTTGTTTTAAATTAGGGATGCCACCACGAGTCTTGAACTTTGACCTCTTGATTGGCAGCCAGATTGCCAGTCCTAGGACATGAGTGATAAAAGAAAGTTTCAACATAAAAATAAAATAAAAGTAAAAAAAATAAATAAAACAAAATTGGGAAGAGCAAGTTTAAAAGAAATTGGAACATAAACAGATAAAAATACAAAAAAGTTTTAAAATCTGTATAATCTTCCATATAGTATGCAAAAAAGTAGCATTGATGAACTGAGTCAGATATGCCCTCTTTGACATTTTCTTCAAGAAAATTGCACTCGTATATTAGGCAAATGTTAGGTGAGCGATCTCAGACCCACTTGTGCGTCAACTTTAGGTTTGTTTAACACATTTTTGAACTTTTGAGATTTAGACTGTTTTTTTATTTTTTGCACAAACCATATTAGCTTGATTAAGCCAAAAGCATTAGTTAGATAAATGAAATTTGTTAGGTATATTTGTATTTAGCTGTATATATGTATACATGTACTTGATAATATTTTCATGTTGTTGCAGTTTTCAAATTTTACCATTTTTGTCTTTGTTACTTTACTCTTTAGAATATTTTTATGTAAAAGATCAAAACCTTGTTAGCCTGATTAAGTAAACACCACTTTGGGAAATCAATACTGATCAAAAATATAGGAATAGCAACAAACTGTATAACTTTTAAACAGACACTAGGATAACAAACAAAATTTAAAATGATCAACTTTTACTGGGCAAAATGTCTTCCTGACATTTTCTTTTTCTTTACAGATTTTCTTTCTTAAAATGTGAAAATACTAGTAAAACTTTAAAACATGAATATCACTTTGAAAATCAAATGTCTATACTACTTCATAAGGTAATGTTTATTTGACAAAAGTTGTTCAACTTATTTATTTCTGGCAATTTAAAACAAAAATACACTACAACAATAACATAGATCTTGGAAAATGTAAAAATAAAAGGAGTTAAATAATAGGAAGGTAATTATTATGCTGAGACTTGTTGCAGTGAAAGCTTCCTTGATGTTAAGTTAAATGTAAGTAATTGTATGGCTTGTAGGCCAAATTTTAAGTCATCAGACTTTTTTGTATAATGTACTGCAACACTGTATTTGTATTCAGTGGCTGTTTGCTGCTGCTGACATGCCCTACAAAGAGTTCTGATGTTGGAAAAATCGTACAAGTCATATAACTGGGACATAATTAACACAGGTCATTTGGGTAATCATCTCTGACGAGTAGTGCTGAGACATCTCAAGAGTACTTGTTAAGTATTGTATTCCTCACAATAGCAGACCTTCCAACCCTTACAATTTAACCGTAAGTCTTACGAAAATTGCTCTTATTATACGGACTTAAGGAAGAAAAGGAAACACTACAGAAATATGATTGTTGCAGTAAAATCCAGATAATTGGTTCATCTGTGTTTGATTTGGATCCAGGTGTCACATTATCTTTAGTGGAATTAGAGAACCAGACTACTTTTTATTGTAGTACTCCAGATGCTTTAAACTGCACATATTTTGCCATGCTAATCGTCTTGTTGAATATACTACTGATACTTGTTAAAGACGAAAGAAAAAAATAAGCCTCGTAATAAAGATTTAATAATCAGTACAGAAAAATAAAAAGGAATATTCAGATTGTTCTGAATAAAAGCAGGAAGACTACAATTACATTTATTGGACATGTGTCCATTTGAATATGTCACGTGGCGGGAGATACAATTCCCGTCATGTAAAATGAAAAAAATTCTCAGAATTACGTCAAGTTGAGAGATGGCAACAAGCCATTGAGCTGCATAATGTTTGGAACTGAAGGTGTATGTGTGTGCTACAAACTTTTCAGGTAAACACAATGTTTACCATAGATGTATCAGTTTGGAAAACAGGCTTGTATCGTTGCTTACAGTTTAACTATCAGTTATGCCTGTGTTTTTATTATATTAGTACATGTATGACAGGTAAATTTTAAGCAACAATACAAGTCCCTCTTAGTTTAGAATACTGAACTTTTAAATATACATTTTCCAACTTGACAATAGCAATGCATGATATTTTGTTACACCTTACAGAAAATTGACCAAACTTACAGAAAAAAATCAGCTGCCTTACTGAGACAATCATGTTAGGGTTGGCAGGTCTGCAATAGACTTGATGTTTTTTAATGCCCACAGCATAATGTTGGAGTGGACATAGTTAATCATATCTTTCATCATGTTTCATAATGTTGGAGTGGATATAGTTACTCATATCTTTCATCATGTTTCATTCCTGATCCATAACTTTTGGAGGACTCATTGGATTGAAACCAGATTTTGTTATTTTGCTGCAGAAGACCTAGGTCAAGGTCAGTTTGCACAATTTTTTTTCTGATACAGTTTGTATGGAGCTTTTAGTTTTTGTTCTTGTTGGACTTTTAATTTTGGTCTTGAATTGTATTATGTAGTGTGGATAGAATTTATATTTTACGATAAGAAATCTGCCTTTTAGCAGAATAAACTAAATCTGCTTAATCATATTAGCAATCAGTTTGACTTGGTAAACATATATATATATATATATATATATATATATATATATATATGCATACATATTTGTGAGATCAAAAAAATGCTAAATTTTAGAGGTTATTTTTCTGGTGGTAAGTATTAGGCTATTTTAAGGAAATTCCCAAGAAATCTTGTTTTAAATATAAATCTATTAGTAGAATAGTTTTGCTTTACATAACTAAACAAGTCCAAAATCTTGTTTTCTATTAACAAAACAGTTTGTATTTGTCACAAATTAATTTTGAAATATTACAGTAAAATTATATTTATGATTTTTTTAATCACATGTTTGGCACATGTATGCCAAAGTGAGGGCCAAATGGGATGTTGGGAAAGATATTCAGTGCAAATCCAGAGATTTTTTAAAACAGTTTAGATTATAAAACTAAATAAATGTACTTTTTTATTTTCTAGCTTATGTTATTGTGTTAAGGACAAGTCTTCCTTTGTAGACTGCAATTCATCCTAAGATTACAGGGGAACAGTTGTTTTCTGTTTGAAATTTAGGAAAATTTTCTCAAGTCCACTAAATATTTTCTCATTTGTTGATTGTGTTTTATGTTTATTTGCCCTCTCTGAAAATAATTTGCCCTTTGATGGCATCCCACTGAAAGTTTTCATGCCTATTATATCAGTAATGGTTAGTAAATTGTAGGCTTCTGTGTCACCATTTGCTATTTATATTTGCAAGCTCTCTAATGTCAGCACAATGTCTTTTATAGGGTGTCAGCTCTAAGGTGAGGTTAATCAACCCTCTTTTCTTACAGTTTTTAGATCACAACTTATATAACAAGTAACATACACATACCAAATTCATCATCTAAATGGTATTGACCATTTAATTTTTGGGGGTGGGGCCCTACACTTTTCATTTTAACTCGAGATTTTTTTTTTTAATCATGACAGTGTTATTTTTTTAAAAATATAATAAAATGAATAATATGGTGTTACTTTGCTATAAATCAGAGCAAGATATTTTTCCAGATATTGATAAACACAACATAATTTTCCATGTTTGTACAACCATGAAAACTTTTTGAATTTTATGGGTTGCCTTGAAACCTCATTGAATTCGGCCAAAATTTCTTCAGATTGTTCAGAGAGAATGCAAAACATACAATTTGATAAAAATGTTATTGATACTTTTTAATGAAGAAATGTTCTCATTCAGGTAAATTTCAGAAAAAAAAGATATAAATAAAATTTTAAAAATGGGAGGAAAACAAGAGGATCAATTGATATATGACATAGGTAGTTACAAGATTGAGTAGCATCCCTCTGCTGTAGCGGCATGTTAGTTATTTTGCTTCTTGCTCACCTGGTCATAAGGCCAAGTGAGCTTAAGGTATGGCTCTGTACTGGCATGTATCACCTGAATGTCAGCAATTTCTTGTTACCACTCTTCAATCCATTTTTTGTATTTAATTTCAATTATTTTGGGAATATGGGTTATATCATCAAGACTGCTAATGAATTTGACAATGAGTGAGATTCATGCTTATTAATGGGGTGATCTTGCATACGATTGGTGATTTTGCTACCACTTGGGAAGCCATATTTCTGATCCAATTTCAAGCAAACTTGGAATATAGGCTTATATTATCAAGATTTCAGATAAGTTCAATACCGATTTAAATCCACTTATATAGATGAGATCATGCTTTTGATTATTTGAGCCTGCTACCTTTCTGTAGACCATATTTCTGATCCACTTTTGATTTAATTTTGGAAAATATCCGTATATCATCAAAGTCATTTGTGATTGAAATATTGAGTGAGATCAATGCATATCAATGAGGTGCTCTTACACCTGACTGGCTGAGTTTGTTACTGCACTGAAGGTCATATTTCTCATCCAGTTTTAATCATAGAATATAAACTTTTACTAACTAGATCTCATGTGTTTGAAAATGATCAAGATCTACACCTGGTTAGAGCGTCCGCCTCGGATGCGGAAGGTTGTGGGTTCGATCCCCGGCCGAGTCATACCAAAGACTTGCAAAAATGGTACTAACAGCTGCCTCGCTTGGCGCTCAGCATTAAGAGGTTAATGTTAGGACTGGTCAGCCTGGTGTCAGGATAATGTGACTGGGTGGGACATCATGCTACATGTCTGCAGCATGATGCCCCAGTGCTAGACATCACTATAAACTGCCACACTGCAGACATCGTAGCGATATGACTGAAAAATTGTTAAAGCTACGTTAAAAATTCAAATCACATCACATCACAGATCTACACCTATCAATGGTATGATCTTGCATCCGATTGAATGAGCTTGTTACCACTTTGGGGGCCATATTTCTGAATCAGTTTTTAGCAAACTTTAGTAAATGTATGTTTTTATCAGTAGGGTTTCGGATGTTTTCAAAAATGGGCAAGATTCACAATTATTAATGAGGAAATCTTGCATTTGATTGAGTTTGTTACCACTCTAGAGGCCATATTGCTGATCAAGTTTTTAGCAAAGTTTAAATGTATGCTTATATAGTAAGGTTTCAGATGTTTTTGAAAATGGCAAGATCCACAATTATTAATGAGGAAATCTTGCATTTGATTGGCTAAGTTTGTTACCACTCTGGAGGCCATATTTCTGACCCAGTTTTTAGCAAACTTGAAATGTATGTTTATAAAGCTTCAGATGTTTTTGAAGATGGACAAGATCTATAGTTATTAATGAGGTGATTATGAATCTGATTTGCTCTAGTTTGTTACCTCCCTTATGCTGTAAACCTATGTAAGCTAGGTGGGCAATATCAGGTCCCATTGGACGGCTTGTTTCTTCTTCTGTTTCACTATAATATGCAATAATAAACATAACAAATATGGAGAAAATTAATTTATATAAGAAAAGTCATTCCAAAACTTTTAGAAGTTCCTGAAAAGTCAATGGAAACCCTTGGGCTGTATTATGCTATTTATCTCCTGTTTTAGTTTAGTTTATTTAAACAGGTAAATTTGGAATCAGTTAATGTAAAGCAAAAATATTATATAAATCTTACATGTGAATATGTACATCAGCATCACCATAATTATCAGAATTCATTCTTTTGATATAATTTTAAAATTTTCAGTAAATATTATTAATAGTATTTTAAATGGTTACATTACATGGATAGTGGACTCCAGAGGCTATTGTGGAAACAACTATTTACCAATGGTAAAAATATTTTGGCCTTCCATGGGTACATTGTAAAATTAATGTGGAAATCAAGTTTAATTAGGACTTGAGGTAATAACTGAGGTTACTTATCTCTGTAAATTGCTTGTTTAAAGTACAGGTAAGAGCAGAGGTTATATGTATGTAGAGATTTTCAAGAAAGTTGCCAGATCTCAGCATTTGGCACTTAAAACTGCTTGATGTATCGCACTGCCTTTTTAGGAAAATAAAAATGACAGAATGTTCTAGGTGTTTCATTACTGAATATTATTATGTCAACCAATCTGACCCATTTCATCTTTTTCAAATTCCACACAGCCTAATGGCTCCAAATGATGTATGTCTGTGATTTACTTTCAAGCACTGTATTACATATTTTGTCCATGCGTTGCAAAATAAAATAAAAGCTGAAAAATTTGTGTTCAGTTTCCTTTTTCTTAATTTTCTTTTAGAACATATAATATTGATAGAGGGCATCTTTGTTCTGTCTCGTTGAAGACCAGAAAAGCTTAGTCGATGGACCTGCATGCATTATCTGTAAAGCAGTTGTGATTTTTTTTTATTGATTCTCCTTTTAAACTACTAGGAGGAAAGTGATGAAACTTGGCACACCATTTCTCTTAAAGTTAACAGGTCTTGATGGTCCTAAATGAAAATGGTGCTTCTAGAACATCTGATGTATTTATCAAGGTGGCCACCTTGAAAATCAACATGCAGTTTTGAGTAAACGCTTTTTTTTGTCAGATAGATGGTTCTAAATCAAAATGGTGCTAGTTTGACATCCATATCAAAGCCTTGGTGTAATATAGAAAATCTTGTCACCACTCTTACTTAACAGATGGTTGTATAAAGATGGGGTTTTCACCAAAAATTCTTAATACAACAAACAGATGAACCTAATTGAAAAGGGTACTGATTTAAAATCTAGTGTGAATATCATCATAACCATCTTAAAAATCTTGTTCTCTCTAATCCTGCATGCCATTTTGATAAAATCTGTGTGACTTGTATTATGTTCTGAAATGAAAATGTGGCCAATCTGACATCACAAATGAGTGCATTGGTAGCCATCTTAGACAGGTCTCGCAAATTCATACATGTGGTTTGGAAGTTTTCTACGTCAAAACAAGTTGGAGTTTCATCTTTGAAGGGAAGTTTACTACATGATATAAATTTCCAACTTTTGTGTTCTTCTATTGTCAACAACAAAGTTTCTGATGTTTGGTGTTATCACTTTTCCATCTTTACACACTTAGGCATCCTGACACATACCTTCATGGGTCACAATGGCATCCCCTCACATTAATTAAACCATATTAATCAGTGTAGGTCTGATGTGTGATATAGACAACTCATTTAATATTGCTGGATAATTTCTGCTATGTCTTGATACATGTAAGTTTTTTATATTGTCTTGGCATCCACTTCATAGTATATATATATATATATATATATATATATATATATATATATATATATATATATATATATGTTTTTACTAATTTACCTGTATAGAATGGCACTGGTCCTTTCCTACAGGTACCATTGTCTCACAATGGATATTGTAACATCCACTTTGTAAGCATCAATTGACACTTCAATGCCTTTTCTATGTGCAGGTATGGTTTATACTGTATAAAATTAGTTTATGTAACTATATAACTTCCGTTGTGGTAGGATTCGTATAGGTAAGTTTTGTATCCATGGTTTACACATAGTGCCCACTTCATGGTTACTTTAAGCAATGCTTCAGTGATTTTACCTGTATAGGCAGTCAATAATTGGCCTTCCTACATGTAACTTGTTACTAGAATTGATTATTTAGCATGCGCTTCATAAGTATTTATAGTTGCATTCAATTTTCTACCTGTACAGGCCACATGCACCTTTTATAGGAATTTGTCATAGTGTGTAACTCTGCATAGACACACCTCAGTTCATAAAGCAGAATGCACATCACACTACACCTCTATATATTGTCTGATCTATTTTGCCTTACAGATTAGATCATGAGCCAGACCAAACTGACAACCACTATACATGTGTCGTTTTCTCTTGTCATTCTTTGAATACATGTCAGACTTGCATATTACGGACAGAAGTCAATGGGTGGCAATTCACAAGATTACAAAGGGGAAGGTACAGAAGCATACCTTGAGGAACCAAGGCATTAGCTTACAGACAGAGGTTCGAGGTTATTTACTGGGGAGCGAGATAGAGAGCAGCAACAGCCTCAGTTACCTTCTCACATATCAGAATCATGGTCCAGTTATGTGGATCAACATTCAACATCCTGCCCAACCTCAGAACTGGATAACGCCATGGCAGCCAAGATGACCATGTTCCTTAACAACTAGAATCAGCTGTATTACTCTGATCACAGTTGGCCCTGCTCGACAATTGATCACACATTATAAGCCACCAGAATAACAAACTTGCCCAGTTCCACAACTCGTATAGTGTCACTAGACTCTTGCGTACAGTGCCCAGTCTAGTGCCTTGGTACCAAAGAACCCATTTCATGAACCCAATTATACAACAGGCTAACCTGCTTAGTAATGTTAGGCATTTCCTGTTGATGGTGTCTGGTTATAAAGGTACTCTCATGGATCAGTATATGCTGCATAGTACCGCTAGGCACTTCCTGTGGACAGCATCCAGTTTACATAGGCACCCACATGCATCAGTCTAACCCGCATAGTACCTCTAGTGTATGATATCCAACTTGATGTCTCAGTTTGAAAGAGATGTCTCTTTATTCGTCCTCAAATTTTTGCCACCCAAGGGGATTCTCTTCTTTGTGACAGCTTGGATGTAACGATTTCTAACTCGTAATGTGCTGCAAGTGCAGTGAGCCACCATCCTAGATGTTCTTCTCCAACTACTACACAGGTAGTACAAGAGATATTGGCTTCACTAAGTTAATCCAGACATGATAAAAGCTGGTTCTTAAGTTCCCATGTCATTATTAGATCTTGCTAGGGTACATGAAGACTCAGCCTTGCAGGCTTGAGCTGAAGAAGTTTTTGTGCCTACTTCCATCGGAGTTTTGTCCTCATTCCTCCACAATAGCTGCTTAGTCTAAAGTTCCGACATCAGGTGATCATTGACTAAGGAAGAATATACTTTTGATCGCATCCAAAATCCGATAGAGTTACTGACGTTTAGGGCTGCTTACATCGTCAATTACACGTCCCAAGTATCTACGGAAGCTTTTCTTGCAGACGTCTTGCCTCAGTTGTCAGCAGTTCTACAAGCCCCACACATCAGTTTTCCATTTGGATACCCATCATTTGATGTAGTGACCGTGGGATCGAAGTTATAGTATCCTTGGCGATCTTTCAAAGGGCGGTACACAGCTTACCTTCTCAGAGAACATGCATTGGAGCCTGTTTATTAAATAACCCACTCCGTAAAACAGAGGACTAACATACTATGACCATGGCTGTAACATCAGCTATGAAATTAAAACTGGTAGAACGAGATGCAATGCTCTCTACCACCATCTTTCTTGAAGACCATCATAGGCCATGCTACGCTCACAAGCTTAATCATCTAAACTCTTTAATGACCAAGGATGCCTTCTTTTCCTCCATGACATTCTTGGCTATGGCAGACGAATTTGCAAGAAAGGTTGCAGGGATATCCCTCGAGCACAGGCCACAGGTATGGATCTATTGGCGGCAAGGTGGAATGCCCAAATCCCAACCTTTGTCTCGACAGTCCCAGATCCAAAGGTCTGGTTAATCAGTGCTGTTTCTAACGATTGGAGTGACCAAAGGTTTACGGTTCTCCAACACCTCAGTTTTCGAAGGTGATGCAGGAAACAAACGCATTGGAGGGTCTCCTCATCCTGATTACACCACTCAAATGGGATATCTTGGATCAGCCTTATCAGTAGTGAAAGATTTGCCAGGAAATAGAGATATTCCCTCCTCTGCTTTAAGCAGCCACGACGGCAAGTGTTTCATCCCACCCCAGCGTTCTGAACTTGCACGTCTGGATTATATTAAAATATGCCCTCAGGAACAAACAGTTCTCGCAACCAGTGGTTGAGAAATCTCTCAAGTGAGATGGCCCCTTCACCTTAAAAGCCTATGCAGAAAATGGAATCTATTGCAGTGGTGCACACAAAAACACTATACTAGTGCAGGCATCCATATCTCAATAGCTAACTTCCTAACGGCTAGCAAAAGCCACAGTTAAAACTACCATTCCCCGATCACTGAAACACTGTTATCATGGAAAAGAGGACATCAGGCAAACCAAAAAACCTATCAGATCTTCTCTCAAAAGTTTCATTGGTTCACCTCTCATAAGACCCGTCTCGTGGCTGCATTAGAGAAGGTCAGGCAGACTCGGCGAATACATGACCTATTTCCGACCCGTCTGCATGAAGTTCCGAGAAGATAGGTCTATAAGTCAGAATCACTCATGATGGCCCCTGCTTCCGTTGCGAAGAACAGGCTCCCAGACATGGGTAATCAGACTTTGGCAATAATTCTTGTCTACTCGGGACACTTCATCTCATGGTCATCTACAAGACCCGGTGCGAGCTCTGAAGTTGTGCTTAGGAAGATCGAGAAGTTGCGTACATTACGTATCTTCTTGCCCTCACAGGGAGAAAGAAGGATATATCAATGCAGACACTTTCGTCCTGGATAAAGTGCGTTATTCATTCCGCATATCGGAAATAACCCCAAATCAATGAATTTGCTTCGCATCTCGGCTCAAAGTTAGGACAGTCGCCAGAAATATTTCTTGTGAGCGAAACTGTTCTCTGTTATTATCCATGCCGTGTGATGGAGACCGAGTTCACTTCTCCAGTCCTTATCTCAGAGATCTTTATCCTGAAAAGATCAATTCGACCAGGTGAGACCTATAGCCCTGTCGCGAAAGGTTACCTTCCGAGTTCGTTCAACGTCTGCATGAAGACGCGACTTCACAACTTTCACTGGATTTGCGACCAAGAAACGTATTTCCTTTCTAAACTGCTCCCTGACATAAGGAGTTTATTTTCCAGTCCGATTAGCTAGAAGCTGTCTTAAATACCTTAGGGGACCGGGCATGGTCTTACGGGGTAATGTGATTTATCTCCCTCCATCTCTTACATAGTCTCATTGAAGTAATAAGATCGGGTAATGTATTTCACACTCCAAGTCTCCCAACAGTTAAAGAAACATATTTAGCTAGAAACAAATTAGTTTCTTTGAACGTACTAGCCAACAGCTTTTGTAGTGGGTTTCATGGCACTTTCTGCCTAGTGAGGGTGCCAAAGGGACTAACTGTGTACATGTGCATTGTATATTTTTTAAAATTTCAGCATTTAGCTCATTACCTCAAGATACTTTTTTGTACCCTATTTGCATAGCGTTGATCTAAAATCATGAAACTTGACATGGGGATGCGTCTTGATAAGTACAATACATCACTCTTAGTACCACACCCATATAACAAAAAGAAAGGCTGACAGTAACCAGTATTTTTCATTTATTTGCAAAGTGTAAGGTTTTTAGTTACCTCGTGACTTGGTAGTTTGTTTTGTTGGGGTGGGTGGGTACATGCTATGCTGATACAGGTACTTGCCACGGTCGTGAAAATTGGTGAGGGAATGTATCTGAATAAGTACTGCACTCCGATTTTAAGCATCAGTCATCAACTAACTTTGGTTATGTATTTGCTGTAAACAGTAATGGCTTAGATGGCAGTGTATACAACTCGTGATTTAAGGGTAGCAGGTTATGGAATGGCAGCAGGGTGTGTAAATCACACAAATTGTTTTTATAAATTCGCGCACTTGGAGAGCTGTGCTGCGCGAGAACTGCAATTTAGTTTAAAATCGTTCATATAAAAGTATATTCTGTGCAGTATGGCATTTTTATTAACTGTTAACCCTTGCATTTCTCGTTGCGACATGTCTCACCATCAACATAGGTCTCATAGCGCATGACACGTATTTGTTCTGGTAGGGAACCGTTGACACATCTATGATCTTCGGACTGACATGAATGGTCCATAAACTAAATCTGGTTGACAGATTGGACCCTAGAACAAGTATTCTATTGTGGTTTGAACATTATTCATCTAGGAAGTTTTACAAATGCTTGTTTAAAATGTAGGCTACCTAGAAAGTCCAAAATGACTGACTCAACATGATTCATCTTCAGTTAATGATATTATTTCGCAAATACTGACTGAATATAACGATGACAATGATTTTTACAGTTTTTAAGTATTATTAGAGCTGGGAAAAATGCTACTCGAAAATGTTTGTGAATGATTTTGAACCCTAAAATATGTCCAATGTAAATGCCGGATTGACAGAAACAGACGGCATGCCGGCCAACCACCTTGTCAGTTTCGAAATTAAATGTAGAAAAGGCGGAAAACTAGGCCTAATTAAAATTCTGGCGATTTAAAAGTAGAGTGCAATTTTTCTTTCTTTTTTCAAACAATTCAGTACTGAGCGATCTGGTGCTACATAACTATATAACACTCTATTGGTTAAGAAAAATATCGAATAAGATCTAAAATGAAGTTAAAAATAAGGATATTTGATGAACATACTCTGTCTAAACAAACATACTCTGACATTGATGGACCCTAATACAACATTACGGAACAGATAAATAAATCTGGCACAGTTGTCAGCAAAGTATCGTTTCAAGAAAGCGAAACATTACGTCTCAAGTTTTTGAAAAATCTCAGTTTGGTTATTTGGAGTAATGATCATACATGTGATATAAAAGACGAGTTAGATCAGCAGATCAGAGTTTCAAAATTGTGTCAGGAGTTTTAAGCTCAAAAGAGAGATAATCTTTATTGACCCGAATTTTTCATGCAAAATGAAAAAAAATTACAACTATTGAACAAATTTACATTTGTTTTAAAATTCTAAAATATTGCACATTATCCCAGTAAGTCAGTCCATTCACAGTAACTTATTGTCGTTCATACTACCAGAATTTATTAAATCAATGCTGGATTCCATAGGTGGCTGTCCTATTCATTCTTAATCTTAACACTCGATGTAATGTTACAGGATCGAAATTTCCTCTAGAGTCCGCCTGAATGTTCCTCAAAATGGAAGATGTCCTTTTGACGTGTCTGCATTGGAACGTGGCAATGTCTATTGAGCCCATTAAATCGTTTCCAGCCTGTTGGTAGATTCATTGCTGACTGGCTGCCAGAACTGCTACAGATTGGTATTTTCTGTGTCTGTTTCTAATAATGTTTTAATGTCTATAAAATTCTTCACATGAGCACAAACACATGCATAACAACATCCTTGTGACTTTACGCCTAATTTGTAGACACTTTTGTCGTCATCATTATCATCACTATCACCACTATTTAATAATGACAAAGTGGGATGACCAATGCAACATAAAGCTTTAAAAATTTGTTGGAATGATCCCACTTGCTTTTATGTGTTACCCCATGGACTATGCCAAGTGGGGTATGATAAATATCACTAAGAGGAGACCCTAGAAAAGAACCAGCATGAGATTGACCAAAACCTCTGCGATGGAAAAGCACTGGTATGTTCATTGCATAGTAAGGCATTTCTGTGGAGTTGGACATAATATGGAGACCAAGCAGTTAATTAATAAAGACTGAGGTAACAATTGGCACTTGTGTACCAAAGGAAAGGCATTTAAGAAGTATTACCAGACAGTAGTGATGAATGTTAACTATCTAACCCATGGTTTTAAAATCTTATTCTTGAAGGATAATTAATGATTTGTGACAAATATTGTACATTATTCACAAGTATAAAACATGTATACCTGAGTTATGAGAATGTATACCTATCATGTTTCTTTACTGACAATATTTATATTAACAACTATATATATATATATATATATATATATATATATATATATATATATATATATATATATATATATATATATCTGTCTGTGTGTGTGTGTATTTTTGTCAGTAAATGAGGGTTGGATATTTCACCTCCCTGACTTTTGCCATGTTTTAAGAAGTAAACAAGATGCGTTTTTGAATGTGAGTTCGAGACCTGGCCTTATTTACCAGTTAGTTGGTTTTCCGTTGGAAATCTATTGCGTAGTAGGTCAAGTGGGCATTTATATATATATATATATATATATATATATATATATATATATATATATATATATATATATAGAGGATACGTAAACAATTATTCATTCCTGATTTATACCAGTCTTTGGAAATCTATAATCAGAGTTTATTGCTGTGTGCATTTGAGAGGAGTTTTATTAATTTATATTATTCATTATAATTGCAAAGTGCTTATTGACGTTTTCGACTAAAACACTACTTTAGGATTATTGAGAACTCGAAGACATTCTGGACATTCATAGTTGTACATCAGGATACTCAAGACTCTTAATACTAGGACAGTCAACATTCTTGGTGCATCAGAACATTCAAGACTATGAATTCATTCGGAACATTCTATGTGAGAGGACATTTAGGATTATATAGGATTTAATTCATAATATTGTAAGTATCTCGTAAATTGTCACTTTGTAACAGAGAAATAAATTATTTGTTGATTTTGGTGGTTTAGCTTTTTTCTGTTACATAGAGTCATATAAGTGTATATGCAAATTGCATAACATATTTATTGGTCTATTTGTAATTATTTCATATGCATTATAAGACAAAAAGAATACAACATGTCTTACATGATACAGTGTGTCACCATGTTCAGTGTTGACACTTTCTTGCTATATTGACACTCATAGCAAGTCTGATAAAGCAAGTACACGTCTGTATAACCAATGAAATCAGGTTTAGCAAATATATTTTAAATCTGGATGATAGCAATATAGTGGGTTTTTTTATTTTCTTTTTTTTTTTGTTTTTTGTTTTTTTTTTTGTTTTGTATTAGAGTAAATTAATATTAATTGACGTTATTACAACTATCTAATAAGTCGAGTTTGCAATGCTGAGTTTTAGACAAAGGCTGAAAAGAATTGGGTTTCAGTCAACCCAGACAGCCTCTTGACGCTAGATTTCTGATAGCAAATTGATTTATTGTCATTGGACAATACAGTGGATTAGATGATTTTATAATATCCATTCTTCATTTTATTGTAAGAGTCTCTAAACTTATCTATATCAAATAAATGCTCCACTTCAGAAGTCCACATCTAAACTAAGGGTTGGCTCAAAAGGGTCATATAAATGGATGACACCATTAGAAATGTTCTCGCTATCGGGTTGAACTCAATCGAGGTGTTAAGGCCATTTTACCATATAGCTGTTTTTTAAGAGGGAACGCACAAGTTGACCATATACAGCAACATCTACGTCTGCAGTTTTATACCGATAATTTGTTTTTAAAATAATTCGTATGAAGCTTTGCACATCATTTGCACTATTAAAACCACATATCTCAGAAACACACGCCAGAACTTGCAAAAAGTTCAACTACACAGAGTTTTATTTATTTTCATATTGGAAAGAGTATATAAAGTGAATGGATTGCCTTCGTGACTTGGTTTGCCAAATTGTTATGTGCAACATTAAATTTTGCATTATATCTCAATGTAATCCAAAAGGTCTAAAATCATTTTGCAATAAGAAGTTTCATCTTGATTAAAAATAACATAATTTGACATAGATATCGAAATATAAAGATCATTACTTTCATTATAATAGTATTTGCATAACCTTCCAATTTGTCACAATACGTTACAGAACTTAGAGTGATACGTTATCACATATGCCAAGCTATACAGTACCGATAAACTGTATCATGTCCCGACAGCTTGCATGTTTGATACTACCTTTTCTAAAATTTACAACGCCTGTTAAATAACAAAACATTTCATCTTTTCAGCACAACTAATAAATCCTACGAAGGAGACAACAGTCTGACCTGCCGACACGATTTTATCTGTGGAACTTGCATACAATAAAAACAACATAAGAAATTCAGCACATAAGACAAATTTGCTGAAATTACCATTCCTTCTAATTTCAGCGCCTACTGCTTGACCTATGCTCCAAATTGCCAATTAATTTAACTTTTACTGACTGAGGGATAATTCAATAACAAATTCCATGAAAAATGAGAACTATGTTGACTTTTTTTTAATAGTTTTCCTTCTGAATGAAAAGACGGTCAAAGTATATTTCTAAGTTTGGATTTAGGTGCTTCTTTGGATATAAACGTCTTTAACTCTATCTCAAACTTTGGTTCTGAGCATGGAGACACCTCCTTCTGTCCAAAGACATAAATAATGGGCATTTAAACATCTTCCTTCAAAGTGCTGAAACACTCGAATGCATTTTGTCTACCAAGGTTCACTCCGATTATGGAGATAATGTGTTTGAACCCTTGTGTTTCTTTTAAATGTTGGTTCTAAGCAGGGACATAGCCATGCGAATAGTGTAGCACAATTACAGGGACATGCTGATAATCATCTTTAGGTCTTCCTGAACCGCTGGTTCCGACTAGGGGCATAACAGAAAAGTATCTACCTATACAGAAAATGGGGAAACCATGTTCTGAAAATGGTATCGCCATATTGTTATAAACTGAGTGTATTTTCCAGAGTAGTATTATTGTCATCCAATGATGATTATTTTTATTATCATCCAATGATGATGACTATTATTATCATCATCCAATGATGATAACTGTGTTAATCCTAAGCACCTCACCGTAGGTTTCAGCTTGAAGTAACAAAAAATAAAAAATAAAAACAATTATTGGAATTAAATTTACATGTAAACGTTTCATATTCTTTCACATAAAGCAATATGTATCGACAGTGGCACACGTTATTTATGCTTTAGAAAAGACTTTCTTGTGCTAATAGCATGGATGCAGGTAAGAACAAATGCTCTGCCGACTTAAACTTATTTTAATTAATCCCCAGTATTTTGGGGTACAGCAAAGTATGTACAGTATGACGATTCTTGCTGTATTCTTTTTCTTTTAGTTCTTTATTTTCCTGAAACATGTCATAAATGTACGCAAGAAAAATAAAATTATCAATATGGGGTTCATGTATTTTGAACCATATGAACACACACAAAAAAAAAGAAAAAAAAAAGGCAATATTGTAAAAGATTATTATTTTCTTAGATAAGAGGTGAATGCATCCCAAAATAGGAATTTGCACAGAGAGTGGATTAACATAGTAATACATATTCACTTTCTAGTGCCTTGCATGTCTTAACAGTGCATACACATAAATGTATGCATAATTTCAAAGGCTTGGAGTGACACACCAACGCACAATAAGTTAGAGGGTCTTGGCTAGACCAACGTGGGTTTATTAGAATACTAGCCAGAAGGTTTCCCTGGGTAGGTAGTTCTTCTCGGGGTCTTTCCAGATTCTTCCTCTGCCAGTTATACTGGCCGACATGTAAAGCTTATCATGTGCTAAAAATGACGTTAAATCCTTTGATCATGTGCTTATTAGTCATAGAGCACACGGTTATTGTATTCGGAACTCCTCGTAGCTTTCTCAGTGTTGAGATTGGTTCTGGAACTGGACAGATTTTGGGAAACCCAGGTTCTAATTATTTCCACTGATCACGAGCTCATTAGTCATTTATCATGGTTCTGGTAATTCGAACACCTCATAGCTTTCTCAGTGCACAGATTGGTTCTGGCAGTGGATAGGTTCTGGCGAGGCCTTTTTCTCACAGGGATCAGTGGCTATCGGATATTTAGGTGTATCCAACTTCCATGCATCGGATGCATTCAGGCAAAGGAAGCTCCAGCAGTTGGATTCGATACAGATAAGAAGCTAGTCTGGACAGATTTGTGAAAATCTAAGTTTGCATAGTCGTCTTGGCCAACTATCAGACACTTGCATTCATACATGTGTAGATATACCTCATTGATTTGGTTATTATCAAACTTGTTTCGAAATGGTTCCGTGTAGGCTAGTCCGAGTACCCGCTGACCCTTTTCAGTCCATCGGAGATATTTCGACATTACACTGGTGTGTAGGTTTAGAACCGATCAGCTATGGAAAAGTAGAAATTCGAAATCAGCGCGTGGTAGTGGCACACGGTAGCCGCTTTCATCAGTGCTTAGCAAACTTAACGACCTTGTATAGAGTCATACATGCAATCGACAGGAAGGTTAGGTATCTTTGAATTTGTCAGTATAACATTGTTATGCCTTTAATTCGTTGATAGATCCGGATCACTGCAACCTCACCTCTGTCTGCATGGGTTCGAGTCTCATGCCCGGCTAACGTGGGTACGTGAGAGGGCCTGCCAGTAGCTTCTCGTGGGTCGGTGGTTATTCCCGGGGTTTTCCAAGGTTCTTCCTCCACCAGTTATGCTGGCCGCCATGTATAGCCTATATTGTGCTGAAAAATGGTGTTAAACCCTACAATAAGAACAACTTCGTTGATAGACGAGACAAAACTACAGTCTGGTTCCCAGCATCGCATGCTCCGTGCCTGGCACTCCACTGTATAAAATCAAGTGAACGCCTAAGCCATGTTTTGTTTTGATCAAAACAAAATGACGGCGCATGGAAAAAAGTTAGAAAATAAACCGTGTTAAATTTATTCCTTTTATTTTCTGTTTGTTAGTGACACAGTAAGAAATGTACTATTGATTTCGGTTTCATTAATAGCAGTCGTTATCTTCTGTTCAAGCTTAACTAGCAACTGGGCCATATAAGTATTTTTTTTTTTTTTTTTTTTTTTTTACAAATATTTGTACTAATAGGCGAAGCTAAAGGAAAGGAGTGCATATATTTTGTTAATATTGCACATTTCCTACCCTGTCATCTCAAGCATTCCTTCTTGAGCTATTAATTGATATATTTTTTGTCAAATTTGATGTAATGTGATATATGACATCCTTCATTTTGCCAAAGATAAGGTCCAAATATCAACCCTCTTCTACGAGGGTTGTGAGAGTAACAATTAGTTTGTAAATATAGCATATTAAGCATTTTATCATCGACATACCAATGCCTTGTATGCGAGGGTAATAATAATTTGGCATATTATCATGTGTTGTATGAGAGGGTAATGATAATTTGGCAAATAGTTTACATTTCTGACTATGTCACCTAAAACATTCCTTTTGAAGTGACTCCTTGAACGAAGTGGAGTAACAGTACCCGCAGCTGTCGGGGGGAGGGGAGGTGGGGCAGGTCCACTGGGGACCCAAAATATATACAGGATATTTTCTGCTGAAACAATATAAAATCATAGTTGAAGAACCATCCTGTTAAATTTGGAGTGCAGCCATTGTCTGCTAATGTGATACACTAGTTGGTATTGGCCGCAGCTTGCTGACAACATCGTCTGTGAGGTTGAGGCCAATTAGGTGAAGCATTAAACATTTCAAGCTTTATTTCCACTAGAAAGAGCCATGGGAGCCTCCGAAAATTCAGCGCTTTTTGTGTGTATTATTTGTCTTGACTTTGTGTTTGCTTTTGTCAAAGACTTAGTGATAGTCGCAATCGCAAGCTTATTACCAGTTTCTATTGTGAACAGAATGTAGATGTAAAAGATATGGGTGAAAGCATCTCTTTATTAAAATATTTGCACCCATCTTATCCTCTTGATATTAATTAAGTGTACCAAAGTATTAAATTTAAGTTCCCCAGACAAAGGGACATTTATTAAACTTTATCTCCTTTACCCTCAGTTTTCTTCTACCTCCTCCCTTCAGATTCTCACCACATTGCTGAAACACTTTCTTCAAACTGTGTCGTTTTCTATTGATTCATCATATTTATAATATTCATCTAATCTAAGTACATGAATGTGTTTTTAATTGTTTCTCATTCCAAAATGTTGGAATTCAAAGCTGAATTAGCTCCATCAAGTTCTCTTATCGCAAAACGTGGACCTTTTCTTCAAATAGTGCCGCTCCCTTCAACAAATGTATTCCCGTCAGTAAGGAATTCATAGCTGAAGCATCATTAATCTTTGGCAAAATCTGGACTGTCATCTGAAACGATATATCTATATCAATGTAAAATTGATTGACATATTTATTGCAAATGGAACTTTTGATGATACAGTCTCAAACGCGCAGTATTTGGCAAGCTATCGTCACCCCTCCACTTTTCCATAAAAGTGGGTTGGTGTTTACATCATCGTCATCATTGTTTTGTTAGACCTATGATGTAACAGTTATGAAGAATACTATGTTCCACAGTTTCATGTATTCTCTATTATAGAGTATATCAACACTGAATTAAACAACAACGACAAACAATTTTGCAATCCAGTTTGTGATTGTTTTATACTAAAAGGTCATGCTCGATATGATTAAAATCATATCGCCATTATCCTAGTAGTAATTATCGGACAGCGACCTCTTAGGGGGCATGTTCTGGTGACCTATGTTATTATCAGAATCGCTAATTTTATCAGTATATTCGAGCGGTGTTCCATTACATTCTTTACTGCAATAGAGTAATTAGATGGCATATTAATGTCGATGGATGAACAAAAACATTTATTTTCCAACAAAATCCGTAATAAATACTGTATTGGCATGTCGCCTTCTTTTCGTGAATAAGGTGTCGATTGTTATTATATAACTTGTGCGATTTCACTTACAGGTATGTTTGAAAATAAAAGGCACTCGCAACTGACGATCAACCACCGGGATTTCATTCAAAGCTTGATCGATGCACTGAAAATGTGACACACGGAGTGTTTATGATCTGTTATTTATATGGTAATTAACAAGAAACTGATAAGTAAATACTGTTTGACAAACAACAAAATGGATAAAAATAAATGTTCTTAATATCAAAAGTGGGCTTTTCAAATATTTTGATGTCTGTCGGTGATTTGAAGGTGACTAGTTAATCACTGGAAGCGGAAGCAGAGATGTGAGCGGACATAACACACCCAAAAAGAACAAGAATAAAATCACTGATAATTTTGTGACTATTTCAGTGGTGGACTTAAATTTACCTTGTTTTCCTCCTGGGTAGATATTTCAATCTGCATGGTCATTTGAACTTTAATTGAAAAGATAAAGAATAATGTTATGTATGAAAAATATGATTACAACTAAATTAATGCAGCTCTCTTATTGGTAGTTTAATTTTCTCTCTATCTCTGTCTCTATTTTAAAAATCTAGCTATTTCAAAACCATTTTCTACCTGACAATTTTCGGGGAAAGCCCAGTTTCCCAAGGACACAAACCCAATCCATTGACCATAGGCTTATTAGTCATAGATCACACCGTTCTTGTAATCGGAACACCTCGTAGCTTTCTCGGTGTTGAGATTGATTCTGGAACTGGACAGGGTTTGAAAAGCCCAGGTTCTAATTACTTCCACTGATTTGGAGCTCATTAGTCATATATCATAAGGTTCTGATAATTCGAACACCTCATAGCGTTCCCATTGTTCAGACTGGTTTTGGCAGTGGATAGGTTTTGGCGAGGCCTGGTTCTCACAAAGATTAAAGGGTACCGGATATTTAGGTGTATCCAACTTCCATGCATCTGATGCACTGAGGCATAGGAAGCTTCAGCAGCTGGGTTCGATACAAATAAGAATCTAGTCCGGGCAGATTTGTGAAAATGTAAGTTTGCATAGTCGTCTTGGCCAGCTATCAGACTATTGCATACATACATATGCAGATATATCTCATTGATTTGGTTATTATCAAACGTTGTTTGGAAACGGTTCTGTGTAGACTAGTCCGAGTTACCTCTGACCTTTTTCAATCCATTTGAGACATATTGACACTACGCTGGTGTGTAGGTTTAGAACTGATTGCCTATAGGAAAGTTGAAATTCGCAGTCACAGCGCGGTGGCGGCATACCGTAGCCACTTTCTTTTGTACTTAGCAAACTTGACGACCTTGTATAGTCATACCTGCAATTAATAGGAAGGTTATGTATCTTTGAATTTGTCTGCATGACGTTCGCTATGCCTTTAATTCGTTGACAGACGAGACAAAACTACATAATCTGGTTCCCAGCTTCGCATGCTCCGTGCCTGGCACACCACTATACAAAATCAGGTGAACGCCTGCGCCATATTTTGTTGTGATCAAAACAAAATGACCGCGCATGGGTAAAGTTAGGAAATCAAACCGTAGCAAATTGATTCCTTTTATGCCATGTTTGTTAGCGACACAGTAAGAACTGTACTAATAATTTCGGTTTGATTTATAACAGTCATTATCCTGTGTTCAAGATTAATCAGCAAATCGGCCATTGAATTATTATTTTTTTACAAATATTCTTACTAAAAGGCGAAGACGAAGGATAGGTATGCACACAAACATATGTTGTTAATATTGCACATTTCCCACTGTGTCATCTCACATTCCTTCTCCAACAAATTCCTTGATATGTTTTACGTCAAATTTGATGTAATGTGATATATGACATCCTTCATTTTGCCAAAGATTAAGCCAAAAATATCAACCCTCTTCTACGAGGCTTGTGAGGGTAATTATTGTTTTGCAAATATAGCACATTAAACAATGTAAGATCGAAATTCCAACATCTTCTATGAGGGATGAGGGTAACGATAAGTTCACAAATATTGGTCATTTCTGACGATGTCACCTAAAATATTCCTTTTGAAATTGATTCCTTGAATGAAGTGGAGTAACAACACCCGCAACTGTCAGGCGGGAGATTGGGGCAGATCCATTGGGGGCCCAAAATGTAATCAAGATAGATGCTGCTGAAATAATATAAAATCATAGTTGAAGAACAATACTGTTAAATTTGGAGCGTAGCCATTGTCTGCTAATGTGATACA
>JAECUM010002143.1:0-120081 GCA_016617855.1 Megalonaias nervosa
TGAATGAAGGTGTGTAATACACTTAAACTGAATTGCTGTGAGGTACCTGATCATAATATATTGGAAGAATTTCCACTACCTCACAAATCCATCATCTTAAGTGAAAAACATATTAACTATGTCTTTTGGCTTGTTTTAGCAGTAAAGTCACCATAGCTCCAGCATTCTTCAGTTACTACCACTGTTAATGCTTAGTCAGCATATTCTTAAGAGAATGTGCTGACTAAGCAAAGAAAGTGGTAGTTTCATTTTCATGCTTTTCCAGCAGCTTGAGCCAACTTTAGGGAAGTATAGTCTATTTATTTTCTTATTTATTTTGTTCTCTGTCCTCATTGCAGATGAGTATTTTGCATTTTAATTGTCTATTTCATTTTATGATAAGATAATCATCATCATCTTAATTATCTACTCCAATGGACAGTAGTATATATAATACATTTCAGTACTTGATCTTTGTTGCATTTTCATTTCCATGTACCATAATTTATTCTCAGTAATTAGATCATTTCTGTTGTTTTCATTTTATTTAATTTCTTTGTGTACATTTTACTGTGTATGTGGTATGACACTTAACTGATTTTGCATGTACATTCCATTATTTTTTTCTCTTTAATTAAAGGAAATATGGGCAGGATTAAATGTGGAGCATATATAACATTTAAGATGTCCAAAGGTTATTAACCTGATTTTATGACTTGTATGGGGTGTTATTCAGACCATACAAATCTGCATGCTGTGGACATGGATAGATCAGCCCTGGGTTTTTTTTTTGCCAAATAGCTGTCGGAAACTAGTGAGACAGTGATCATCAAAGGATGCAGGTGCCATCTGCCTTGCAACCAACACTGCCTTAGTCATTAACTTTTTAATATCACAGTCACTTGAGGCTGAGAAGTTGATGATGAAAAAAGGCCATTTTTGGCATTTGTTGCTACACTTTGGGTCCCCATACAACTGCAGCAAAAGTTACCCAGTTTGTTCTTCTCTGTCCAAGCCAGCAGTGAACAGTCTACTGGGACAATACCAGCAAAGTATGGTGGCCCACCTGGACCAGACCAGGACAACCCATCAATGCATCACCACATGCATACCTTGGTAAGTTTTTGGCACCAGACATCAGTCAACCCTGTGCCTTGTCTACTCCATCTCCAGCACCATCTTGACTCTTGCCAAATGTCCTTGGGACTCAGTATGGTAATCATACTTCATGGCATACAGTCCTGGACTCAGATGCAGACAGCTGATGGCTCCAAGCCATGCCAGTTCTATTGCTGGTTATGTTGCAGAAGTACAGTGTAACCAAAACCAGATTTAGTGATCAAACCTACCACAATATCCACTACTGAATATATGAAAGCACTAGACAGGTCCATCTGTTGTACCAGTTTTGTCATGATTCTGTAGTGGTTATGACTGTTTCCTTTTCCTGAACACCCAGTATCCATCTCAGACTTTTGATGATGCTCAAAGTAAACTTCTGGAAATCACTGTTTCCCAGCATGGTTGAAATCCCAAGCATGTACATCATCCTTGACCACTTCCTTTTCCTGGCCAGTAAAAGTTACCATTGTCACAGGAGGTTTCTTTGTTGCTTCACACGACTGACATAAAATGTGTACACACACAAGTTCCCACTTCAAAACTTGAGTTGAAGATGTTCACATCAGGCAACCACACCGCCATTTAAGAAGTCATCTGCCTTCAGTGTTCTGCCCTCTTCCATCAGTGTTACATCAGTGGCCAATTGTAGAATTCTGGTATCCATTAAGTTTTTAACCAAGAAAGATCAAAATTCTTTAAAACAGTTACTACATTTGGGTTGTTACTGACATTGCATGTCTCAAAAGACCTTTCTTCTTGGAATGATGACTTCCATAAAACTTCAGTCTGGACTTCCTTGCAGGCTTCCACTCCAAAGCCCCAGCCATCAGCAGGGACAGTGCAAGTCTGGGAATGTCGAAGCTGCCTTCTGTGTGCGGGGACCAGAAACCTTTCCATGACTTGCAACTTGTTGACAACTTAGCGGTTGGTTCCATGTTTTTAGCTGGGTATAGCTACGATCTCACTGTTGAAACCCCAACTTACAGACACTTGGAAGTCAGCCTTGTGCATGGATCATTTACTCAACAGGGAATCTCAAAATTCAATTCCCATTTCAATTTGATTCCTCTGTTAATCCTCAGCTGGTGGAAAGAGATACTTTCCTGTCCAAGTACATATTGCTTTAAGATCACTACAAGGCAACCTTCATATGATAACCCTTGTTTTGCAACTTTTTATTCTGTGGCTACATAAAATCTGGGAAACAGGCTGCTAAAGAGGCAACCATCTTGAAGTCTCTGCAACCTGGAGCCCCAGTCTTCATTTCCCACAAGGGACCAGAGAGAGAAGACGGGCCCCACAAAGGCACTCCCAAAAGGGAAATCCTCCTGAAAACCTTACTCTTCAGCAAAGGTCCAGTTTCTCATAGCTAGGGACAACATAGCATAGTGAAAGAAGGGCTGATTCTGGCCCAGTTCCTCTACCAGCCACCATTTTTCTCTTAGAAAATGGCAGTTTGTTCATGCTTATTTTTTCCAGTATTTTGCATGGGAGGAAGATGTTAACAACTCACAAAAGATTTTTTTTTCTCCAGAAAAGGATAGTAGAGATAATTTACAATGAACCAGGATTGTACTCTCAACACATTCAGGCATTTGGCATTAGGATAGAAACCTGAATGGGTTCTCTGTATAGTCAGTTAATATCTCCAAGCTTATTCCCATTCCCAGATCTGTCTGGAAATTCCTGAGACTTATTCTCCACCACCAGGAGCATCTCCACATCCATGCTGCTGATATCAAACTACCTGGGTAACATACTCCAAAAACTCAAGGTGTGCAACTTTTTTGTACAGTCATTTGTACAACCTTACAAGAGGGACTCTGTATAGTCAGCTTTGACCTCCCAAGATGTGCCTTCTTATTCCCATTCACAGATCTTCCCAGAAATTCCTGAGGCTTTTTCCTAGGATCATGACCACCATGACCATGTTCAGATCTGTGTCCCTGACATCAAACTACCTGGACATCTTTCAAAAAACGACTCCAGGCGTGCAACATTTTGCACAAACATGTGTACAAGCTCTCTTGTTTCACCTCAGATTCGTTTTCAGAAGGACAGATTCTGTTTTATCATATTCAGCTTTTCCCTTGTCAGGACATGAAGTTCATAAGCTTTCTTGGTTATGTTAATCTTCCACAGGATTGTGCATTGATACCATTCATGGTGTCTTCTATCCTCTTGAAGAGTTGAATATCAGCATGGGAACCCCTCACCATAGATGTAGAATCTTCCTGCCATGGGCCATTCACATTTGAGACCCCATCTGATAGCATGAAGGGATGATACTTCTGCTCAAGCTTGTTCCTCTCATGTCTGCTGTCCTATCTGCACAGCCTACAAGGAATTAACCTTATACCATATGAATTTCCTACACATGTCAGTTCATGAGGTTAGGACAGTCTCCACCAGCATCACATTAGAGCAAACCTATTCCCTGATTAACATCATTCTAGCTGTGGGATGGAGGTCTGATACAACATTTGCAAGATTCTATCAGTTTTCAAAGAATCAATTTAACCATTGGGACCTTTGTCAACAGCTCAGCAGATTACCAAGTTCCTAGGTCACTTGGCAGCTTCATAACAACTGATGCAGGTTAATTAGTTTGGATTTGTGAGAGCATAAATTCTGTTTTGAAGACCATGGCCTTTAATTAATGCCTAATTAATTAACTCTAGCCTGTCTCTCATATGAGTCTTGAATCTTGAAGCTGATGCATCTATGTTAGGAGACCTAAGTGGTTAGAACATCGGCCTCAGATGGATGGGTGGGGAAATTTTGTGAGGAACATCTGTCTATACCAGGTAGTGCAAAACCTGGCTGGGTCCATGTGGCTGGATTGGATTCCTATTTAGGAACCTGCTAAATAAATATTAATCTTAAGAGTACTAAGGACTGTTGGATTTCAATTAAATTTCACATGTACCCTTATTCTGAGGAGGCCTTGAAAGAATTTGATTTGCATCATCACATGGCATCAGTTAGAGAAATTATGGCCTCTGATTGCCTTTCCTCTTGAATAAATGTTTCTGCAGCATTGCTTTACCAAGAATGGTTGGATTTTAAGCAAACTCACTAGTATGCAGTTTTTTATTTATCTTTGTATTTGTGTTGCAGCTTGCAGTGTAATGATTTGGAGGATTTATAGCCCCAGATTTCTCATCCTTAAATTGTAGGATTACAACTAAGGTTGAAGTAGAGAAAGAGATCTTAGATAAGTTTAATCGTCAAATGCCAACCTATAACAATAATTAATATCATGATTTATTGGAGCGATGACCTATTTTTTTTCAGGCTTTGACGTTTGTATAAAAAAACACCACCATTAATTATTGGAGTTCAAGACAGTTTTCATATGTATATTTATATTGTTGAACTCCTGCTTTGTTTGAGTCTTTGTATTGTTGAACTCCTGCACCAATTTGAGCACTTGCATATTTTGTTGCATTATGACCTATTACGTTTGAAAAAAAAACCATTTTGTTGTGGCCCAGGTTGCAATGTGTTCTAAGGCACTTGCCTTTACAGATCAGTGACATCTCACCTTTGTCTACAAGGATTCCTCACCTCTGTCAACAAGGGTTCAAGTCTCTGGCTTGGCCAGTGTGGGCATGTGAGAAAACTTAGTTTCTAGTGGGTTGGTGGTTCTTACCAGGGTCTTTCATGATCTTTCCTCCACCAAATAACCTGACTAACATGGCTTATCATTTGCTGAAAAATGGCATTAAATCCATAACAACAACCAATACACCCATTTTGCTTTGTCAAAATTTCTTCAAGTCCTTTCTGAGCAATACACCTATTACTAATTGTCATTGTTGGTCATGAAGTTCGTAGAATGTTTCCTTTCCAAGTCATGTCAAGCACATAATGTAGCTTGCTATGAAGAAAAAGCAGAGTTACATGCTTTAGGAAATGGAATAATTTGTTTAGAGATTTCATATCAGTGATCTCAAGATAGGTCATTTTGTTGTTGAAAATAATTGTAGATTTTGTTGCGATATTAAATTACACATTACATCAGTGTATTACACATTGATCTACAGCAATATGTTTAGATTTATTGGCCAGGTATAAAATACGATGAAAAATGTTATACTATCTTTAGGATTTCACATCAGTCCTCAAAGACTAACATCTACTGGAACAGCATGTGAAGTAAATATTCTCTCATTTAGCACAAGAACTGTGGCTGTTTGAACCTCAGTGTTTCAAAGACTGACTTACAGGACTTAGTCGTTTGGAGCAGTAATACTTAAAAAAAAAAAAAAATTTCATGGCCATGTATAGATGATGTTCAGAATCAGGTGAACTTCATTATCTCTTATAATGACCTTGAATTAGCCAACAGTGATTTAGCCGATCATTTTATTTATTCTGTTTGGCACTGACACGATTTACCTGTTATTATTAGTTCTAAAAAGCTGTTTCCTCACTATCATTTTATTTGGTCTGTTTCCTTGTTATCAATTTATTTGGTCTATTTCCTTACTATTAGTTTATTTGTTCTGTTTCCTTGCTGTCAGTTTATTTGTTCTGTTTCCTTGCTGTCAGTTTAGTTGCTCTATTTCCTTGCTATCAATTTGTTTGGTCTATTTCCTTGCTATCAATTTATTTGTTCTGTTTCCATGCTGTCAGTTTAGTTGGTCTATTTCCTTGCTATCAATTTGTTTGGTTTATTTCCTTGTTGTCAGTTTGTTTGGTCTACTTCCTTGCTATCAATTTATTTGTTCTGTTTCCTTGCTGTTGGTTTGGTTGGTCTGTTTTCTTGCTTACAATTTGTTTGGTCTATTTCCTTGCTATCAGTTTATTTGGTCTATTTCCTTGCTATCAATTTATTTGTTCTATTTCCTTGCTGTCAGTTTATTTGGTCTATTTCCTTGCTATCAGTTTATTTGGTCTATTTCCTTATTTGTTCTATTTCCTTGCTGTCAGTTTATTTGGTCTGTTTCCTTGTTATCAGTTTATTTGGTCTATTTCCTTGCTATCAATTTATTTGTTCTATTTCCTTGCTGTCAGTTTATTTGGTCTATTTACTTGCTGTCAGTTTATTTGGTCTATTTCCTTACTGTCAGTTTATTTGGTCTATTTCCTTGCTATCAATTTATTTGTTCTATTTCCTTGCTGTCAGTTTATTTGGTCTATTTACTTGCGGTCAGTTTATTTGGTCTATTTCCTTGCTGTCAGTTTAGTTGGTCTGTTTCCTTGCTATCAATTTGTTTGGTCTATTTCAGATTTTACTCAGAGAAACAAATAACTTTGGATATATTTGGTCAGAATTGCCAAGATTTCCACAACCAAATAAGTATGATGATGAGATGTCAGTCATTCTAAGATCATAATTATTCTAGTGAAGATGATGATATCAGTCATTGTGAGATCTTAATTGTTGCTGTGAAGACACAAAAAACGTGGATTGGTTGTGGTAATTGTTCAGATGATGATATCAGTCATTCTAAGCACTTGATTATTCTTGTGAAGACACGAAAATGTTGTAGATTGGTTGTGGTAATTGTTCATTTGATATCAGTTGATCTGAGATCTTGATTATTGCTATGAAGACAAGAAAAATGTTGTGGATTGGTTGTGATAATTGTTCAGATCATGATATCTGTCATTCTAAGATCTTAATTATTTGTGTTAAGACTCAAAAAATTGTTGAGGATTGGTTGTGGTATTTGTTCAGATGATGATACAAGTCATTCTGAGATTTTGATTATTCTTGTGAAGATGTGAAAAATGTTGTGGATTGGTTGTGGTAATTGTTCAGATCATGATATCAGTCATTCTAAGATCTGAGTTATTCTTATGAAGACATGCAAAATGTGGATTGGTTATGGTTATTGTTCAGATGATATTAGTTATTCTGAGATTTTAAAAATTGCTGTGAAGACAAGAAAAATGTAGTGGATTGGTTGTGGTATTTGTTCAGACATTGATATCAGTCATTCTAAGATCTTAATTATTACTGTGCAGACACAAAAAATGTTCTGAAATGGTTGTGGTAATTGTTCATTTCTCATAATGATTCAGAATATCATCGTTGTAGCTTTGTTTTGGATGATGAAATTTTGATGATCAGAACAAAAACAGTCACAAGAAAGTTACCCTTTGATCATAAATTATATTTTTTCTTGCAGAGCCTGGTATGGAGTTGATTGTACAGCTAAGTGTTCTGACAGGGATGCAGATCTCAAGTCCCACAGGAATCATTGGCAATTACAATCATGGTAAGGCTAAATGTACAAGATAAGGATAGGACTTGATAATGGTGCCTTATAAAGCTAAATGTCTTGATGGAATTGTGCTATACTTTAATTTTCTTTGACAGGTTCCAGTCCATCAGTGGTTAACCTTCATGTCAGGATGGAATATAAATAAATTAATTCCCTTAGACCGGCTCCAGTGCATTTGAGGTTACCATTCATCAAATAATGAAATTGTGCATACATTAATCCCATTAAACATACTACTGTCTAATAACTAACACTGTTAAATATAAGTATGATTTTTATTATAATGACATATGCATAAAATATATTCAAATATATTACACAGCACAAATGAATATATATATATATATATATATATATATATATATACAAAAGTCAAATTTTTTACTTACTATTGATAGAACAATTCATTCCTCTGTCAGTCAAGTGATGTTTACTGTAGTCTAATTAAGCAAATGATATCCAGACCAATGACTTGGTTCATATACAGCGAACATGATGAATAACATGTGTGATGTATTTCACATCTACAAACTCTGTTGATGATTTTTTGATGAGTTTATTTCATCCAATCAAAAAAGATTTAAAAAGAAATTGTGCATTTTCTTCTAGCGTAAAATACGTTGTTGTTAATTTTTAATTTCATTCCAAGCTTAAAAATCCTTTCTTTTGAGAATTGATCAAGTCAGAGAGAGGTTTCTGTATATCTCCATACATGCTACAGCTTAGTGAAATTTTTTTTTATCTTTAGTTACACAAAGCAACACAAACTTACAGATTCTGTTCTCTATTCTTTCATTTACAAAGCTGCCAGTTTCTGTTCTCAGAGACAAACCACCGCTCCTAAACTGTACCATGATTGTTCTTTGCTGCCTTAATAGAAAAAGAGAAATATAATTATCAGTACAAAATATTTCATTAAATTTTGTATCCAATTTTTAACTTTGGAATATTTTACATCTCCTGAGGCCAAAACTGTTTATATTTATCAAATATAGCATTTTTAATATGGTCCATATGACAATTCATTCGATTTTGAAATTTGTGTTCATATCTATCATCTTGATATCCTCTTCATATCTAGTATCAAATCTTGGTTGGCCAATTATTGCAGCATATATCACAGGTCCGTTTTCCCGGGTTCTTCCTCAGCTAGTTATACTGGCCACCATGTATATCCTACCATGTGCTGAAAAATGGCATTAAGCCCAAACCAACAACAACAACCGTCCCATATTAAAAGTCCATGAGCCTGCAGTTGTCGTTGTATATAAATCAGAACCAGTAACAAACCCATGAAATCCACCAATGCTGCATACTTTGCATCTGGTCATTGTGCCTGTTTATAGCCAGAGTTGGGGTTAATCTCTGCACGCCGTGGTATTACCATGTAGTTCTATTTCACAGTACATCTTTATTCTTCTGTGGTTTATATCCAAATTGACAAACCATAATCCAGAATTGGATTAATACATGAGTGAAAGAGCAGATCAAAGGTTTTAAATCCAATGTTTCTGAGCTTATGTAAGTTTTGAAATAACTGATCCTTGAGCTCTCCCAGCAGTATTTGCAAGAACTTCCATGTTTTTCTGGAAACCACAATTCCTTGGAATATAAGACCAAAGATATTTATAACTATCAGTGTCTTTCATAACATTTTTACCTCTAGTAAATATAAACTTGTTCTGAGACATCCTTTTTCTGCAAAACTTTGTCTTAAATTTATAAGCACTCAACACTTTTATGTAATTCATGGTATACATCCAGCATTAATTGCATGTATCTTTCATTATTATCTTGACAAGATATATTGTCCATGTATAGTAGGTAGATATTTTTAATCTATCAGCATCAATCAGCCCAAGGAGGGTGACAAGTTATCTCCCTTTTTAATGTCTGTTTTGCACTCAAACCTGTCTGTTCACTATCCATTTAATCCTATAAATGCTGATACACATGGATTTATTGAGGTGTACACGTTACCATCTATTTTACACAAAACCTTGTAAAGCAGCATGTCCCTGTTAACAGAATCAAATGATTTCTTGTAAATTGATGAATGTTGCAAACACATTTTTCTTGTTCTGTATAATTGAGTGCAGTTTTAAAATGGGATCTTCACATGATCTGTCTAGTCTAAAACCATTCTGCTCATCTCTTTTTTAATTTTTTCCAAATATTTAGCCAGTTTTTTTTTTGAAAAAGCACTACACATTTTTTAGTTGCATGACAATAAACTCAGTCCTCTGTAATGGACGGCATTCACAGATCTGTAGGTTTATCATTCAGTATAGGGAATATAACGGCTTTTTTTTCTTTTTTGATGGAATAATTCCAGTGGTGAATATTGGTTGAAACATGTTGTAGCAATATTAATTTTTTTTTTATTTTGGGGCCCTGGATGGTTGAGTAGTCTAAATTGCTCACCTTTACTGACCACTGCCATCTCACCTCAGAAACATGGGTTTGAGCCTTGGGCTCGGCCAGTGTATGTGAGAGAGCTTGCCAGTAGCTTCCTGTGGGTGAGTAGTTCTTACCGGGGTTATCCTGGGTTCTTCCTCCACCAGTTAAACTGGCTGCTATGTATAGCCTATCATGTGCTGAAAAATGGAGTTAAACCCAGAACAACAATATTTGCAATCTTTTTTAATACATTCGTGGAAGTTGTGTCTATTCCAGGCAGTTATACATTATTTCATTTCACCACAATTCTTTCAACCATTTTAAATTGAATGTTACGATTCAGGGTGGAAATTCTCTCATACAAGGGATCTAGAAGTCTTCTGTCTTCAAGACTTTATTTTTGGGCCTGAATGTGCTGATAAAAATTGTCATCAAATGGACAATTTCAGTCAAGGCAGGGAGTACTCTTTTCTGGTCAAGTCAAAACAATGTGACTTTATTATGCTTATGTTGTAAAGGTGACAACATCTGAGGTATGTCAGAAAAATCAACATGAATATTAGCATGTGATATAATGATTAATAGGAGTTACAAATTTGGAAAACAAGCGTTGTTTCAGAAAATGAAACAATATCATACATTTAAAATTAAAAAAAACTTGTTTGTTATTTTTAAACCACAAACATTTACAAAAAGAATTTTCAAACATCCAGTTTGTACCAGTTCATATTGTACAGGTTCATATTGAACAGGTTTATATTGTACCAGTTCATATTGTACAGGTTCATATTGTACAGGTTTGTATTGAATAGGTTAAAATTGTACAGGTTCAGATTGCACAGATTTGTATTGTACAGGTTTATATTGTACAGGGATTCATATCCTGACATCTACTGCCTTGACACTATTATGCAATTCCTTGGTCAGCTTCTTGGGTCAGTATTAGCTAACACTCTAAAGTGATTGTCCATATTCAGGTCCATTATGACCTTTTGTAGGCTATTTGCATGGTCTCTTTGCTTGTGCATTGTTGACAAAATCCTGAGGAGGGGTTCATATGATGTTTTGGAATCTTGAGTAGAATCAAAGTCATTATAGGTATTAACATCAGCTGTAAACCAGGACATGTTTTGCAGAAGAAACGGGGTGTTAATCATATATGCTGCTGTTTGTTGCTTGTTCATTAGTTTGCCATGGATATAAAGTCTGTTCATGACAAGTTTATCTCTCAAAGTTCAATCTTTATTATCTTTTCTGAAAGCTGGCAAAAACATATTTTGGCATTCTGCAACCGCTATTGGAAACTTTTAATGTATTTCATATGGATTCCCATTGAGATGTACAGGTGCTACTTGTCTTAACCGATACTGGTAGCAAGAAAATTTAGCAACACTCAGACAAAACTTGTGGCCTTACTTTCACTGGGTATCTAAAGAGGTTCCCTTTTCCGGTGAATTGATCCTGTGCATTCGGTCAAAAGTTAATGTTTTGGGTGTCAGTTTGCAACTTTTTTATGATAAAATTTTTTAGCACTTCAACACTATTGAAATCATTATTTTCAGTTTCAGATATCCTTGTAAATACAATATCATCTCATACTATTAACTTGTATATCACTGATGTTTTGTTTTTCCTTGTTTGATTTTCAGGTTGCAGTATGGCAAGTGTTTTATCAGCTGTTTGTTCGTTGTTTGTTCTTTAGTCTATTCTTTTTCTTTGTTACTCCTAACTGTAGAGATTTTCAGAAGTGTCATATCTGCCACTAATTCCATGAATTTCCAATTTTAGCCTCTTGAACTGTCTGTCATGGTCGACAACTTTTGTCCGTTTATGCACAACATGATCGAGCTTGTGTCTATTTCCACAAGATCAGAATTCTTTTGGACATTTCTCTGTGGATATGCAGATTCAGAGGCCTATGAAGATTGCACATTTTGATGCAAGTGCACAGGTACAGTTCGTGCAGGCAGAGGTCGGAGTGCCAGTGACCAGAAACCTGGGTAGAGATGTTGATGTATAAATTGGCATTGCAATACAGCTTTGTTATGAAGGAATAATACATGAGGCACTTGTTGAAACTCTGAGAGAAAGTAAAAAAATACAGCATGATTCACACTTTGTTAAACTTTATTTAGATCTGATATTGGATTGGGAGATGACGTTGTTGTTTTGTTTTGGTTATGCTTGGTGAGATTTTCAATTTTGTATGTCTTGTTTGTCTTTCCAGTTGCTACTTTTAAGTCACTCATCATTCATGATCATGCATGATCAAGAAATCAGATAAAAATAATCAAACATGATATTGCTGTTTCTTACCATACAGAATTGTTGAGAAACACAACCTTCTTTTTTTTTCCACATATACCATACGAACTCACCTATAAATTGAGACCAATTGCAAACTGCATAGACCCAGATCTAATGTGCCAGTAGATCTGGGTCTGTACAGTTTGTTAGGAGTCATCAGTAGAACAAAAGAACATATACCCTGAGCTGCAGGTACATTATGCTATGGCACATCAGGATCTATGTTGTTTGCAGTTTGCCTTGACTTATAAGTGAGTATATATGGCATACATCTTAATCTGAAGAGATTATAGCAAACTGAAGTTAAGTACTTTTCCTATTTGTGTCGTAGAACTTAACTGTAGTAGGGCTAAAGTCTAGACCCTAGTTATCTCGATTAAAAAGAACAAAACAGCCCATCATTTATTCTGAAACAGAATACAGGGCACAGAAATGTCATCAATCTTATTGCTGTTTTGCAAAATGAAGATCAAAAACAATCAGTACTTCAGTAAACTGGTTGATACAGATGCCACTTGCACGGACTTTTTGATACCCTGGATACACATTTCTATATTAGTTTTCATTAATTATCATGTCAAAATATGTGTCTCATTGTGTCTGGCTAATCTATGTTGGTACTGTGCATGTATCTGGATAATCCATGTATTGTATCTGGATAATCCATGCATTATGTCTGGATAATCCATGTGTTATATTTGGATAATCTGTGTATGTATGGTTTCTGGATAATCTGTTAGATTTGTCTCTAAGATAATCCATGTATTGTATCTGGATAATCCATGTATTGTATCTGGATAATTTATGTATGTATTATTTCTGGATAATCTGTTAGATTTGTCTTCAGGATAATCTTTGTATTGTGTGTCAGGATAAGCTGTGTTTGTATTGTATTCAGATCAAAATTTGGCATCATGCACAGTGCAATAATCTCAACATAGTAATAAACCTATGGATGAAAGTTTGTTTCTTATTACTATACTTACTTGGTGAATCTGTGTAATCTTTTCTCTTAGTCTAACACTAATACCTTGTTAAAACTAGAATTTTCATTTAGTCCAACACAAATATATTGTTCAAAGTGGACTTTTCATGTAGTCCAACACTAATGCTTTGTTCAAACTGGACTTTTCATGTAGTCCAACACTAATGCCTTGTTTAAACTGGACTTTTTATTTCATCCAACACAAGTACATTGCTTAAACTGGACTTTTCAGGTAGTCCAACACTAATACCTTGTTCAAACTGGACTTTTAGTTGTTTGACCTCAATGACCCAGTACTATACCTGAGCCTTTGAGTTGTTTGACCTCACTGACCCAGTAACTGAGCCTTTTTAGTAATTTCAGCTTACTGACCCAGGACTGCAGAAGAGTCTTTGAGTTGCTTGACCTCACTGACCCAATAGTTAAGCTGAGCCTTTGAGTTGTTTGACCTCCCTATCCCTTTACTATAGCTGAACATTTGAGTTGTTTGACCTCTCTGACCCAGCACTGTACTTAGTCTTGGTGTTGTTGGACTTCACTTACACTGTAGCATTTGAGTCTTTGAGTTGTTTGACCTTAATTATGTGCCAGCATGTAGACATCTTAACTACAGGGTATATTTTTAAGGGGGAACACATTCAGGAAATTTGTGAAAGGGAATTCAAAATATAGGAAATGCAATAACTATTCATAAGTTCAGCTGTGCATATAATGAATATATAATCTAAGGAATAATAATAGGGTTTTTTTTCCCCATGGGTAAAACATGGGCATGATGTACATAATAGTTTTTTAACAGCATTGCTTTGACATTTAGAGTTAGTTTTAGTGATTATGTGACAGCAGAACAGGGAATACACGACACTCCATTGAATTGTAGTTTATATGCATTGTTATTTATTTCAGTGAACACAGAATGGCTGATACCATATAGTGATGGTTCACCACCAGAGAAATATTTCTGCACAAGTAAGCTGGATGTTTGGGTCAATGTGGCAGATCAAGCACTGGAAGCCATTAAATCCTGTAGGAACCAGCTGTCAGCATTCTTCGATAAAGTTCATGGAGATATTGTGGCCCAGCTAGCTGGTAGGCATTAATTAACAATAGATAATGGAAGACAATAAAACAATTTATTTGTATACAAGTTTTGGACATTTGGATGGCAGACCCCACACACTTTATGTTCTGTTGCACCCACACATTCAATTCACTCTTGCCTCTGTTCAGAACAAGACCCAAAGATTAAAACCCCAAAGTAGTTAGATATTTGATATGTTCTCTTCTTATGAACACATTTATAAAGTTTGGTATTAATATGTTTATAAATGTCATTTTAATTGCAGCATTTAAATATTTGATCTTTGATTCATTCCAAGATTCCTCCAGGCAGGGGCTCAAAAATTATAGCCCTCTTGCAGATGGTCATCACAGGGGCAACCAATTGAATATACCAAATTTGGTAAATTTTTGCCTGGCCAGATATGGCTACAGTGGATGGACAGAGAATATCACTTTGCTAAAATGTGGGGTGAAATATTTCATCTGCATATACTAGTTTCTTTTTTATGCCATGATAAATTATCATGTAATTGAAACTTTTTGTCTTGATAAAGTTTCCTGAATTTTTTGGTTTGGAAAATTATATGAATTAATATTTAAACCTTGTAACAGCTATATCCATTATATTCTGTCTTGTTGGAACTATATAGACACTATTGTGTTGAGTTGCCATTAAATACTACTTTATATCTGTGTATTCCAAGAGGTCTAGATAATGTACGTTGTACTGTGTAATGAAATTTCTGCATGATTTTGGACTCTATTTTTAGACACCCTAATTGGGATCATTTTTGTTGTACTGTGTAATGTATTTTCTGTATGTTTTTAGATGCTGTTTATTTTCAGACACTTAAATTTGTATGTAAAAATAATTTTTGTAATGTCTTTTAAATTTCCGATGATGTTTGCTATAATTTGTTTACAGAACTTATATCTTTGGACAAAATCTTCGAAGACCTGGAGTCTCTTTCTCAAGTACGAGTCTTAGTAAATTTATCAGTACACAAAGTCATTGCAGTATTTTCTGGTAGAAGAACATGTATCAAATACAAGAAATAGGAAAGTAAAGCTTGTTTTTTCATTCATTACCCTTCACATAAAAAAAGAAATATTCCTTCTTATACTTCATAGTAGCACATTATCACAGGTACTAACATTTTTGTTGCCATATGGGTAGGTAGTCTGTGAGGAGTGATAATTTTATTTGCTTCTGTTTGTCTTTGGACATAAATGATATCTTTGGAAAGTGAATAAATTTGTTGGGTTTTTTTTCCATCCAAAACCATACAGAAAATACTATTTTTAGTGTTAAAACATAATAGATTTTAATGAAGTTGGAACTAGTCCCAACTTCAGCAAGATGCCTTGGATTTTAAAACATTTGATTGCTGAGAAACATTATTTCATCCAGTTGTTTTTAGGTTAGATTTTATATCTGACAAAAGTTCAGTTTGTGAAATTCAGGACTGGATTTATGGTGACTTTCTGTCAACAAGGTCACACCATGACACCCTGCATCTTTTATTTTATACTTCAGGTCAGGTGGTTTTTGATGTTGTGGGACAGGCCAACATTCATGGGGTTCACAAGATTACCACATGTTTAACAGATGGACTTAGACTACTAGGAGAACAAAATAATGTAAGTTCTTACAGGTTTTTAAAAACTTTTTCTTAGTACTTTTTTCCCCAATCTCATTGCGGAGTACTGATGTTTATTATTTTATTGTCTTTCCTGAGGAAACTGTTGTACAAAGCAAGATACAGAAATCTTAACAGTGTAAAGTATTTATCCCATTACACCAAGCTTGCAAATTTTGTGATGTTTTCTACATGGCTTTGGCTTTCATTACATTAATGCTGTTTACCTTACCAATAACTTAATGAGTTAACTTCACAAATATGCCAGATAATGCAGATTTCCTCAGCATTTTTTAAGTAAGTTTCCTTCAAGAAAGCAGAAACTTTAAGACCATATTTTTCAGAGTGAAAAGAAATATTGCATGGTTGCATAGCAACCTTAAAAAATTCTTGAATTTGAGGGATTGCCTTGAAAGTCTTTGAATTTTGAAAAAAGTTGGGTTTATTCTTGAAAAAAGTCCTTGAATTTATCGAAGAAATACTTGAATGTATTGAATAAGTCCTTGAATTTATTGAAGAAATCCATGAAATTTTCCCAAAAGTTGTTGAATTTTAGGGAGGGAATACAGATATGTTAAAATTGAATAAAATATATCACTTTTAAATTCAGATCGTTTTTTTAAAAGTAATTTCCCCCAAAATGAATAAATAAATGAATAAAATGGGGCAAGAATAGGTTGATCAGATGACATATGATGTAAGTCGTTATCAGTTGGAGTAGTGTCCATTTGCTGTAGTGATTAGCCAAGTAATTTACATACTTCTTATTTAGCTTTCTTACTTTGTGTAGCAGTTTGTGCAGTGATAAATAAACTAACATATGGTGATAGCTTAGTTTCATTAAGAAAAATATTCCTTGAAAACATTTGGGAGTCCTAGCAAAACTCCTTGAAATGTCCTTGAAAAACAATTCTCTGGGTCTGTATGAACCATGTATTGCCTTGTTCCAGGAACAGATACCGTTTTAATATTTTAGACTTCCCCATGTTAAATTTAAATTAGTGTAGTATAGATGAATCTTTTTATACAGTATGATATGATTACATATGTCTGAGGTGGGGCCAGGTGTGTTAAATCTTGCACCAAATGATAGGATATGGTTTAGATATGTTTGAGGCCAAGCCGTGTATCTGAAATCATGGACTAAGCTTTTCATACATTTGATAAGATTACATCTGTCTGAGGTGGGGCCAGGTGTGTGAAATCCTGAACAAAGGTTTTTGATACAGTATGATAAGAATGCATTTGTCTGAGATGGGGTCAATTTTTTGAAATCCTGAACCAAGCATTTCATACAGTATGATAAGCTTACATATGTCTGAGGTGGGGCCATGTGTCAGAAATCCTGGACCAAGCTTTTCACACAGTGTGATAAGATTACATTTGTTTGAGGTGGGATCAGTAGTCTGAAATCCTGGACCAAGCTTTTCATACAGTGTGATAAGATTACATATGTCTCAGTTGGGGCTATGCATCTGAAATCTTGGACCAAATAATAGGATATATTTTGCTTATGTCTGATGTGGGGTCAAGGGTATGAAATATTGGACCTAAAGAGCAAAATTGAAACCCCTCTGCTAATATGTTAATAAAATAAGTCCTAAACAAGTTCTAGAACCAACTGCCAGCACAAAACTCATTCAGAATCAGTTATTTTGATCTGCTTGGAAAACTATAAAGAAAGGTTCTTTTCTGCTACTTCATCTCAGGTGAGAACTTTAAAACTTCCAGAAGCAAAGGAGTTAATATATTGTTGTCATGCATTGTTCCTGGAATCGACAGTGAATTTGAAAGTTCATGCTTATCAGTGGGTTAAAAGGTCAAGGACAGAGATTACATGGGTCCTTGGATCTTACAGATTAATGGTGTGCTTCTTTGAATCCAACTGTTGGAGGTATAATTGAAATTATCCATTACAAATATAGAATATGCTGCAATTATACTAACTTAAAAAAAAATCTATATCAGTAATTGGCTTGAATTGATATCTCTTCAGAAGCAGTATTATTTTTACAATCTTTAGACATCTGTCTAGAGCAACACCTGATGTAGGTTCTGAGACAGATGCCAATGGTTTGTGAGAAAGAAAATTGTTGTCCTCTAAAAATAAATATTCTTAAACTAGTTAATATATGATGCCGTAAATTTAAGTCTTTATGCTGACCAGTTGCTTGTACATGTACACACAGGTCCAGACCAATTAAATAATTTAAAGATACTGACTTTTTGTATGACCTACACTTCTTTCACTATACATGAATTCTTTCCCCTTCTATCAGGTAAATCCACTAGAATTCCTTGGCCAATACCTTCTGGAACAGGCAGGTGTGAGTGATCTGCACTTCACTGGTACAAAACAAGTAAGAGATCTCCATCATTTTGCCTTGAACAAGTTTTCAAATGTGTTTGAGCATGTCAGTAGGTTTTTATTTGCCCATCCAATGATTCCTGCTTTTGAAAAACAAATTTGATAATTTGTAGTAGATGTGATCACTGCTTGGAATTAGGAAATTCAATGCTGTTTATGTCATAGGCTACCAAATGTTGACAATTCAACAACCTTCACATCATTATGTTATACATTATACCAGTATTCTTTTGTTTCATGTGTACTTGAGTATCAATATTTTTTCTATCATTTGGAATGTGTTTGTCTCTCTGTCTCTCTCACTTTGTCTTGACAGACACAGATGGATGGATGGATGTTGCTTACAGTTGTAAAATACTTAAGAATGGCAGTGTAATATAAACCCTTATCATCTCTGTTTGTCACTGTATTGCCATGCTGGATAGGGGCACCTGCATTGCTCTATGAAAGAACAAATGCATGACAACTTCACCTGAATGTGTACACTAAATTTTGTTTTGGAGCTGCATGAACCAAATTCCAGTTACACAAATTTGGTAGACTTTATACTTTCTGCCAGTTTTTTTTTAATTTCTTGCATAATAATTACATTGTGTACATATATGTGAGTACAGGTTAGTAGAGTATATTGGTATATTTTTGATACATTCAGGATTAATATTTACATAAGTAATCTAAGACAAAATTTTGTAATACACTGCAGATGCCTTTGATCAAGATTGCCATGTGCTGACAAGGTCAGGATTGCTTTGCACTGACTAGGTCAGGATTGCCATGCACTGACTAAGGATTGCCATGCACTGATTAGGTCAGGATTGCCATGCACTGACAAGGTCAGGATTGTCCCGACTAGGTCATGTACTTGTTATACAATACAAATATTTGTATTTTGCATGCCTTCATGATGAAAAGTTGATTGAAGTCAGGCTTTACAGTATCAGGCTTTATAGTACAGCAACTTATGAAGAAAAATTTTACATGTGACTTCCAGTGTTATCTGTTTTTGTTTGTTTTTTTATTGTAGATGCAGAAGTGATGCCAAAAGTGTAAAATTTCTCACATGAAGTTCTTCTTTAAAATAATTACATTGATGTCTTTGATGAAGCATGTTATGGTTTCTTTTAATTACTTTTAATTAATATATATTTTCCATGAATCTTTCAAAATTGTCTGCATGACAGTACTCTTGGAAATTCAGGTTTTTGTTCCTTTTTTACCCCAAAAGCTTTTAATGTTTGAAAAATCAGTAAATAGGATGCATGTTCATTTGCTTAAATAATAGGTATGCACAGCAATATTACAGCCTAAAGAAGTATTAGGAACACAAATCCCTTGAATGAATTATTTTCCATATTCTCAGGATAATGAATGACTCAGATATAGCATTGTCCATTAGCCATCTCCATTAAATTGGCTTCAGTTGATTCTTAAAATATATTTTATTGAACTATCTAGGGAAATTTTCTGGACTTATACGCATTATTTGACTCCTTAATGTTTGACCTTTATGAGCATGATCAAGGGTGACATCCACTTGTGGTTTTCATGGTATCCTCCACTTGTGGTTTTCATGGTGTCCTCCATTTTGGAGTCTTCATGGTGTCCTCCACTTGTGGTTTTCATGCTGTCTTCCACTTTTGGTTATCATGGCATCTTTTGAGGATCTGATTAAGCATGATCCTTGTTAATGGTGCCAAGAATATTTTCCAGGCGCATGATTGGGTGATTATATCGTTATACTGTGCATCAAATGTCCTTAATAAGAAAAGGATGGATGCTGATGGATAGACACACAAGTGATTTTATATTACCATTTGACTTTCCATCACTGATTTCTCTTGATTGATTAAAGATTTTTGTCAAAATCTTGTTTTTGCTGTTAGATTGTTGTGTTATTTAGAAGTCTCAGTGAAGAGCAAATTTCAGCTTGATTGACCCCTGACCTTCAGGAACAAGATTTGAGATAACAACCTCCCAGGCTTTATTCAGGATACCCTAGCAACAAAATGAAGGTATGATTATGAATGTGATAAAAAAATGCCATGAAAATGAAAACCATTAAGTTTTTGCAACTAATAGGAAGCTAAAAAATTTAGATATATACATAGATACATTGATAGATAAATAAATAAGTACCTTTCTATGTAATTTTCTCGCTTTTCATCAGTTTGCAGAACCTCAGAAGTTCCCATTAGAAGAGGAAGATGGAGTAAATAGGCATGAGGAAAACAAGGATAGTGAGGAAAAGAGGAGAGAGAAGCTTCAAGCAGAATCAGGTATCAGCTTGAGATATGTAGGGATCAGGAAGTGGAGATAAGAGAGAGAGGGGGGGAAGGGAAGGGAAGGAAGGAAATATTCATAAGGTGACGAGGTCTTTTGATAGATGTTAGCCAAACTTGGATATAAATTTACACAAGCAGAGTACATCATGTTAAATGAAATTGCTACCAGTTACATTTTGCCATTTAAGAGGGTTTTAGTTCCTTCATCAGTGACATTACCTGATCATAATATGTTAGGAGTATATCCACTTCCTTACAAGTCCATTTCTCTTAGGCTGAACAAATATGTTTGCTTTGTCTTTTGGCTTCTTGTAGCAACAGAAGTGCTAAACCTTCTTCTGTTTGCCAAGATGGAAGTCATACAAAAGTGATCTCCCCTTGGATATTTGTACTGGTGCCAATTTCTTCAGTTGTCAGTTACTACTGCCACTCATGCATGGAAATGATGGGACTCATGTTCAGCTTAGTTTCAGTGGCTGGTTTTTGCGAGTCTGAACACAGCTTAAACCCTTTCATCAAGAATCCAGGTGACAGCCATGCTTGTGAGTCCGTCTTTCATATGGCTTTTGTGCTTAACAAAACAGCTCAACACTCACTTTCCAATTAAATAGTTGCATTTGTTAATATTCATCTTGCAGAAAGAAATGCCTTCCTGCCATTTTGGCAGAGCATATCATGCTGTGATGCTATCTGTATGTATGTCTGTTGGTTCTTCTGTTCATTAACTTTTTCTTTTTCACATGATAACTTTAGTTCTACAGCATATACCTTCACCAAACTGTGAGAATAACTTTCAATTGGGGCAAGGAAGAAGCCTGTTAATTTTGGGGTCAAAAGGTCAAATGTCAAGATCACCATAACTGAAATAAGAAAAATGGTTTCTGTACAATAATATTTTTAGAACATCACTTAACTGGACCAAACTTTGTGGATAATGTGAACTTGGTGTAAGGTGAAAGCCTATTGATTTTGAGGTCAAAGGTCAAGATCACTGTTACTGAACAAAGAAAAATGGCTTCCGAGAAAAATATTGGTTTTGCATAATATGTCTGTATTAACATTGTTGATAACTTGCTCTTTGGGTATGAAATAAACCTAGCAGTTTGGGGGTAAACAGGTTAAAGGTCAAGATCACTGTGTCTGAAAGATGAAAAATGGTTTCTACACAAAACTTTCTGTTTTTGGTTATAGAGTTCAGAACCCTCTTGATCAAGTCATTTGTCCACAAGAATGCGCCTTGTAAATCATCTTAACCATGTCTACCATTCACTTAGACAATCATATTTCATCAGAGGAATTTCTTTGTCCTTTGGTCTTGCCAGTGTAGCAACAGTTGTCATTGCTCTGAGCCTCTTGTTTATGAGGTTATTGCCCTGGGCTTTTTGTTTAGGAGATTACAACAAATGATTGTCCTATCCCAGTGGCAATAAAAACATTTACCACTGGACCAAATGATCAAAGTTTCAGACAGTATGAGTTCCCATCTCAGCAAATAGGAGGACCTCACTTGGTTTATGCTGGAAGGTATGATCAGCATAGATGCCAACATGAGAGGCTGGGGTTTCTACCTTCTTCCCTCCTCCCAAGAAATGAGCAGGGTTTGTTCCTTTTGGGAGCATTCATTAAACATAAATTTCCTAGAGATGAAGGCCATGTTAATACCTTTCAGTTGCAGCATGAAACACTGTGGATTTGATTGTCACCTGTTACTGAAGAATGGGAAACCAAGTCCTTGGATGTCTGCCTTCTGATTTGGTATTTTCTCTGGTAAAGTAGTCATTAGCAAATTAACAGACAAGCCTGTCACATCCCAGGAAGCTTTGTGTCTTCTGTGACCCACTGTCTTGATGGAATTGGCAGATCCACAGACAACCCTGTCACATCCCAGGCATGCTCTGTGTCTTCCATGACCCACTCTCTTGATGAAATTAGCATATCCACACTGAATGGTCCATTCAGCCCTCAGTCTTCAGTCAGATTTGTGCATCATGGGTTTGACTTGTTGTGGACCTATTTGCAGTAAGGTGGTATTCAAAGCTCCCAATTATCATTTCTCCAATCCAATGTACAAAAGCCTGGGCAGGCCATACCCATGGAGCTGTTTCAATGCATGTGCCATTCACTCAACCACTCTGATTCACAAAATCTTGCATAAAGCAAGAAGGACTTTGAGTGCTGTCTATAGTATTTGGCATGCTTACCCTCCCATTTGCTTGTAACACCCTTATTGATTTTAGAAACAAAAAGCATCTAGAATATAAAAATAACTGGCTGATGTCAACCAAACCCAAATAAAGAAATGATTCAGCTGAAGTGGTGAACAGAATTGGCAAAAAGGCCCACTACTTTGAAATCCTGTGAGGGGAAATCGAGCATTCTTTCAAAGTGGTGCACGTAGTATCATACTTATAAGTTGTGAGCCTCAGTACCACTGATAATTAAGTTACAGATATGGCTTGTCGAGAGAACAAATTAGCTTGCATCACATTTGAGGACTACTGTTCTTCAATTTCAGACATGTTTTGACATGGAAGGAAGGAGATAGGTCAGAACAAAGACATCTTTAAACTTGCTTGCAAACTTTAACTTATTTTAAGCGAAGGTTTGGGCTCTTTGTCTAAAATTGAATTCTTTGTGTTTTGAGATGGTTACCATAAGTATCATAGTGATACATGTAAGTGTATTGCGTTGAGTAAAGTTATGACAAGGACAAATATCTGTTGAAACTTAATCCAGTGAGAAGCACTTGGAAATATTATCTCCCATAACCTGCATTGTGGATTTTAAATTTTTAAAGGAATTAATTCAGGCCTTCTTTGGTCTGCAAGATATACAATTTTTAGGGGCTTCTTGTCAAAATTTTAAACAGCATTTCTAAAATGCTATCTTCATATCAACATATGCAATTAAGCGGGGTAAAGTGAATATTTTTGTTCTGTAATTAAAAATGAGTTTCATGCAAATTTAAATTCATTTTAATAGTTATACTTGTTTCTAGTGTAACATACTGTGGTTCAATATAGTGTCATGTGTCTACTTCAGATGTTATGGAAGAGTCTAAAAAAATAAATAGGTTTTGATTAAAAAAATGCACATTTTCTTAGCCAAAATATTTTTAATTCCATTCAGTAAGTATAATAAGTGAACATTGAAGAAATCAATTTCATTCAAGAAAAACCTGGAAAGATTTGGAAATTTTTCTTTCAAACAATGTGGGAACCCTGGCAGACACATCCAGGTTAAAGGTTCTTGTCATAACTGCTTGGTATTTGGAAAAATAATATCATCACATACTTCTTTCAGCACTTCTTTCATCCCTGGGTTCTGTCAATGGCAGAGGCAGTGGGGTATAGAATTACATAGAGACACATTTTGGTTGAAGTTTTTTTGTAACTACTCGACTCTATTTTAAGCACTTCACACCTACTTAATGATCTACAAATCTTGCAACATATGTTCACCAGTCTAGATCTTTGGTTATGAAGGGAAGCTTGATTTATTATAAGTCTACAAACACACCATTTCCTGACAATAATTGGTTTCTTTGTTTCAATTGGTTTGCCAGCCTAAACTGCTGAATGTAACATCCCCATTGGGCTAGTTAACACCATAATGAACACGAATAATTACATTTTACGGAAATACAAATGTGCCTCTCTTTCATAATCAAACAATAATTAAATTTATTAAGAAAATTATGTACCAATGTATCAATGTATCTTCGCATCTAAGAGATATATACATAAATCCAGCACTTTAATACCATCCCTGGATATACAATTGCTGTATGGTCAGGAAGTTTAATACTTTTTTGTCCAACATTTTAATAACTTCTCACCTGATTTACTTCATATTTGGGGACCCAGTAGTTCCTTTCACAGTAAACAAGTGTTGCTCCTGATTTATATTTCTGGGTGGGGCCCATGATGTAAGGAGGGCACTTTTTGATAAAAAGAAATTGCCATCAGTTTATTTTAATAAAGTCTCCCCAGTTGATTGTATGTTTAGGAATATAGCATCATGATATAATTTTTTCTTACACTGTACCATTGCTGATCATATGCTATATTCTTGGATGGTTCCTTTAGGTCAAGAACTTATATTTCAGAAATCTTTTATCCAATTTATACTGTGTATAATCCCTTGGTCCCAGTAGCAGTTGAGCCCTAGGTTCAAATCCCATACTGGGGGTCCATGGTATTGAGGGGTTTATGCCCTTTGATATGGTGACAACTTGTCCCAGAGGGTATACACATGTTTTTTACAACACATTTTATGTCATAATCAGTTCACCTTCCATTTAAAATATAACATCATCACCCACTGACCTTATGGATTTTACTACTCCTGCCCCTGGTAAAGTCACTGCATGGGGCCATGGGGTCAGTATGTAGGACATCTTTGGTTTAAGTTTTGATTTTATCTCTTATGTTTTTAATTAACTTTTTATGTAATTCCTTACAAATTTCATCGATTAAAATGTGAATGAATTTTGTTTCAAGTAGTACATGATATTATTTACTTGAGTTAGGCTCTGTGACTGCCTGTCCTCCTGACTTTTATTTCTAAAGCATAACTTTACCAAGGTTTTTTTGATTTCTACTGATTTTGATATGGGACTTTATATTTAAACAATCTTGATATGGAACTTTATATTTAATCAAATTTGATGTGAGACTTTATATTTAACCAATTTTGATAAGATATGGGACTTTATGTTTAACGAGTTTTGATAAGGAACTTGATATTTAATTGATTTTGATATGGAACTTTATATTTAACCGATTTTGATACAGGACTTTATTTTTAAAAGAACTTAAATGAGTTTGATTTCCAGTGTTCTATGACATTATTTACAGGACTTGTTATCTCCTTACTTGTCAGCCCATTTGACCTGGATTTCTGCAACACATCTTCAGCAAGGTTTGTGGGGTTTTAGCCAGAATTTGTTATTGGACTTTATATTGATGTGCAGATGAATGTATTTGATTGATGGCATTTCAGTACAGTTACAGGATTCATGGTTTTTTATTGCCCATTCTTCAGACTTTAAATCTATTGCATTACTTTACCATATTTTGTTGGATCTCAACTATTCTTGACCAGTCATGGTTCATGCCCTTAACATGATTTGTAACGCTTATATTTTAATATTGCATGCAACTGTCAAACTCACCATGGAAACTGTTCATCTATACCTGTTTAATTTATTAATAGTTGAAAAATGTTTATAAACTCTCCAAATTCTTTGCCAGCTACTATTTTTACAAATGTGTCAAGATTTGTCTATTCGGAAGTATGTCTGTGATTCGTGCCCCTGAAATAAATGCCATGAGACGTAAGATTGGAATGTGACAATTAAGCCAGTATGTATAATTTGAACATTTATGGTGTCCTGTATTATTAATATTCACATCTGTAAAGTATTTCATTTCTTTTACATGCATATGAACTGCAGTAAAACAAGGACAGCTAAAATATCAAAGAAAAACAAAGATATATTTTTTATTTTGTTTTCATTCAAAGTTTTGATAAAATTACAATATTTACACATGTGAATTTTTATAAGATTTTTTTTCTCAATGTTTTTAAATAACAAAGATTTTTTTTCCTTATATTTAAATATTTCAGAGAAAAATTTCATTCAGTATAGTTGTCTATTTCATTTTTCCTAACATAGTATAAGAAGTACATGTTATGGTAACCAAGTTTTTGCATTGCCTTTGCCGTCACAAAAATATCTGTCTTGTGTTACCCGCAAATAAAAAGGTCCAGTAAACCAACATGTGAACAGCGGCCCTGACTTGACCATCTAACACTCGCTTTAGGGCTACAAATTTCAGGCAAAAATGGCATTAGTTAAACTGAACATTTCTATTGTCCTTTCTTGTATTTGAATTGTAGCTCATATTTAAATTTTATTTAGTGAAATATTTCTTAATCAGTACTTACAGTCACTGTCGATGAAAGGTACTGACCCAAATAATGACATCAGGATCTCAAAACAAGCGTGTTAGGTCACATGAAACATGGTGCACAAACCAAGGATGGGCACAAAATTAGGACAGTTGATGATATATTTGGCCTGAAGTTTTGCGCTGCTGAAACCTTCTATGAGTTGAATTTCCGGTGTTTCAAATCATTAGTTCTAAGAGTTCTGGCCCCTGGTAACTCATCTTCCTTTGGTTTGCCTAGCATAACTTTTCTATAGAATGGTGGATTTCAACCAAGTTTGTCATGTAACTTTATACTCGTGAGATTTTGAATGAGTTGACTTCCAGCGTTCCACATCATCAGCTAGAGAGTTATGACCCCTGATTTACAATTCTCCTGTCTTTAGTTTCCTAAAACAAGTTTTTGGCTGCCGAGGAAATTGTAGAAAATGGGGTCTCTTTGTGATGCATGTAGAATAGTGCCAAGTTTAGTTTTTTTAGATATATTGTAGCTAGATTACATCTTTGGGGAAAACATACATTTGTATAAAGATTTCTTGAAATCTTGATAAATTAAAGTATTGTTTGTTGTATTATTGTTGGCTTTCATAGATGGGTATATTTATATTTACTGCAAATTGTATTAACTGTGACTCCTGCTGAATGTCATGTTATCTTAGGAAGGGAGGGACTGTAAAGATGGCAGAGAAGAGCATAGTGTATTCTTCAAACAGTATCACAGTTTCTGTTTGATAGGAAATATCCAGGATTCAAATGTGATCTTTGGCTGGGAAAACTTGGGATAAGCTAGGGTAATATAGATTTGGGGGGAGGGGGAGGAGGGAGTTTGGAAAAGTTAGATCAGTTAGCTCAGGCAGCATTTCATGGCTTCTGTTGTACTGGTATGTCCTACTTTTTCCAAACTCCACTGAACAGCAATCCATTTTTCTTCAAGCTTTTCTCAACCCATTTTGACTTAATTCCAAGTTTGTTTAGGCTTTTCTCCTGTTTGGTCTGATATGCTTTTACTTTAATTTGTCAATTTTGAGCTCCGTCAGAAAAGTTTATAAGCTTTTACTGAAATCAGGCATTTCTTGGCTTTTCTGAGCTCTTCCCAACAGAAATCCTAAACCATTAAGGCACACAATCAAATTTAAATTTAATCTTTTAAAATGTTATAAGGTATATGCAAATTTCTTAACTGTGTAGTGACAACTGTATATGTATGCAGATGCTGAGGAGAAAGAGGAGGAGGAGGCTAAAGAAGAAGAAGATGGGATGGAGAAAGAGGAGTTGGAGAGACGGGAGATGGAACAGAGGAGTCAGAAAAAACAGGTTGTGCTGCAGACACAAGAATTGAGCAAGAGATTTGGATCCATGAGGCCCACAGGCAGATATGAAAAACTGGTGAGAAGCAGGGCTTCATACATTTAAAATTCCTTGTCTGCTTAAGAAAAATGCTAATTAAACTACAAAATTAGATCCTCAGACTTTCTGGGTGGCCTTGTTTGTGTATGCTAATAATAGGTACTCCTTTAATATCCTTGGTAATAGTGTATTTGTTAAATAAAACAAAATGCCATCCAGAATAAGCTACTTATTTAAACGTCAGGTCTAGCTTGTTTTATGTTTGCTTGATCTCTTAAGTTGTTCTTAAATGTAAGAATTGAAGGTGGAATTTAGTTAGAAATGTTGTAAAAAAATATTTGTTATTTATTCATGCATAATATATTATTTGTTACTTCATCAAGTGAAAATAATGATAGACTGCCGCTGCTAAATTGAAATTACTACTAGAACACACTGGAACATTCAGGAACACTTTAGAACACTTGGGAAAGACTTTGATTCCTCTGGCTTTAAATTCAGGTTTAATCTCCTCTCTCAAGGGCAAACATTTTAAATTTTGCAAACCCTGTATTATCTCCATATTGTTATTCAGTGTGTTTCATAAGTTTCATGTCTGTTGAAAGACAGAATATTCTTTTTATTATAGTTGATATTGGATAAAGTTCCTTGAGACATAACATTTTTCTTTTATTGCATTTCCAGTCGCCTAAGAGGTTCTCTGACCACCCAGAGAAGCGTTCACCAATCGCCATGGAAATTCTAACCACTGAGATTGAGTACAACCGCATCCTTACTGCCATTAAGAAAATTTATTTCAAGCCCCTTAGAGATGCACTTGAATCAAACAGGTTGTGTATTCTTTATGTGCTTGATCAGGTGGAGGAAAAAGTAACCTGGATTTGTCTTGCCTGCTTAGCAGACAAACAGATATCCTTGTATCACTTTTCAAGTAGGGATGATATTTTGATAAAATTGATCAATATTTTGTGTTTAAGTTCAAGGAGACTGCATAATAGCTGAGTTTTCAGGCAAGATATAGTGTCCAGCAGAATCTTTTTTGTTGTGTTTTATCTCTCCAGCTTAAACGTAGCGAGACTTGAATCCATCATGTGCTTCAGTGTGAAATTGGGAATCTCATCGGAGGTTTTAAATTTGTAGGCATGAATGTAGCATTGCCATATTTGTATCCAAAATTTCTGACCATAACAGCTTTAGTTACAAGAAAGAATTAACACCATAGGCATAATGGTTTCTCACATTCCTGTTAGTGTCAAACCGTGTTTTCCAGTTTAGAACACCGGTGCAGGATAGCTCTGTCCTACATTTTATGTGACCTTTAGCCTGACTCATGGACTATTTTGACTCTCCGCTGCAAGCATAATGCTCAGAAAGTACCAAAACTTTAATTTCCATCATCACTTGCACATTCTTTCACAATAATCAAGATAAACATTAACTGAAACAAATTTACGTACTAATATGAGCAGCAGTTGAAGTTAAGCGTCCTGCAAATGGGTCATTTCACACTGATCAGTCTAGCTATATGTCATTAGTCCAATTTTGAGTTTAAAAAAGGCAATTGGTGTAATTGTTATTTGTTACAAATTCATGTTCTGATTATTATTTCTGAAGGGTAAATCTATTCTAAATCAAAGTTGAATTGAGGACTATTTTTTTATTTTATATCTGTCTCAGTGACTCTTATGGATAAGAGTGGACTTTATTTTTTGACTTGTTTACATATTTATAATTGTGTAAGCTATCTGTGGTACACAATTCATACATTTTACGCTACTGTTATCATAGCTGTTTTAACCACTGTTCTTTGAAAGCCAGAATGTATTTAAATGTCATTTAAAGTTTACATTGAAGTTTTCATTGTAAACCTAACCTTTTACATTCTATCCTAAGGTAAGGAAATTTTTCACTATTTTTTTTTTTTGCAGTTTGAAAGTGACATTAGCATTCACAATATGCCATTTTGAATTTGACTCTCATTTCTATTTCAGAAATTCGAGAAAAACAGTTCCTTTTTATGCATCCGTACAGGATAGGAAAATTCCACCCTCTGGGTGAAAATTTTGCATCAGGCACTCAACAGAGCCTCATGTCTGTTGCAAAATTCTGACCTTTTGTAGAATTTTACTGCTCTGCACTAATGCATACAAAGGATCCTTATTAATCATTTATAGTGTGACTGCAGATTTGGTCACATGATCAAAGTTTCCAATCAAAAGAGGCTTGATCTGAGTCTGTGGGAGGTTTATATCAGGTATCCTTGTCCAGGGAAATCATGGTTTGCACAAATACCAGTATGATTGGCTAGGGTGCCCATACCCTACCTTTCTTTGAAGAAAGTGAACAGGGTATGGTCCCTTGAGGAGCAGTGTGTGTACAACTTTCTGGAGATGAAACCAAAGCAAACATCTTTCAGATTTCAGTCATGGCAGGAGGCTATCAGAAAGGTATTTTGATTATTTCTGATAATTTGGATATTGTCAACTATCTCCCACCCAAGTCTCCAGATCTGTGCCTTCTCATTTGAGATTTTCTGAGGCATGATTAATATCCTGGTGCACTCTGTATAGATAAAATTAGCTGATTCACACAGAACAGTTATTCTCCCCGCCATCTTCCTTTTGACATACATCATCGTAGAATGAAAAAGCTTCATACCTTCCTCTGTCCATTTCCATATGTAAAAGTCAAGGCAGTGAACATCTGTTTACTGAAATGCAAGTCCTTGTTGATAATATTTTCCCCCAACCATACATTTAATAGGTGAGACTCATTCTAATTGTTCTGCTCAAGTGCAAGAAATCCTGGGTAAAAAACCTGTGTCTAACATCAGAGATAGCCAGAAGTTTCCTGCTGTCTTTGAGCTTGTCATTGTTGTTGTTGTTTAGGTATAATGCCCCATATTTCAGCACAAGGTATGCTATACATGGAAGGAAGTATAATTGGTGGAGGAAGAACCTGGAAAAACCCCAGTTAGAACAGAATAATGGGAAGCTACCGGCAGCTTTTCTCACATACCTATTGGCTGAGCCTGAGACTCAAACCCACACAGACAAAGGTGAGAGGCCTGTGATAGGTAAAGGCAAGCACTTTTGACCACTCAGCCACCTGGGGCCCCTTATGCTTGTCTGCAGAAGCAACTGTGCTTGTGGGTCTTCTATCCTAATTCAGAAATTCTTGTTTGTTTGGCTCATATCAAACAAGCCCCCAGAAGAAAGCATTCACCAACAGGTAGTGAGCATAATTGCTATGGAAAGAAGGTCCACCACTTTGAAAGCTTTAGAGGGGAAATGGACAGTTTTCTTCCAATGGTGCAAGTTGGGAAATATAGCACCTTTAACCTTTAGCCTCTGTACCACAGATTGCAAGCTTCCTTCTTTGGCTATTTGATAATAAGTTAGCAGCAATCACTATCTGAGGTTACCATACTACAATTTTTGGCATGTTCCTTCATCATGGAAGGGAGGATGTAGACCAGAACAAAGACCTTTCTGACCTTCTAGCCAATTTTTACTTGTCTCAACCAAAGACTTTGCCCCTTTGTCCGAAATGGACCTGCCTTGGGTTTTGATATGTTTAAATAATTCATCCTATTCATCCTAGCTTTAGCAGGGACAGCCAGCAAAATTCATGCCTTATTGGTCAACCCCAACTTGTGGCAGAAGAGAGAGACCTCGCTTGCTTTTAACCACTCAAAGAGGGAAGGACAATATTTGTTCTTACTATCAGTCTCTTTCATCCTGGATTTGTCGGGTTATTCGTTCAGCCAGCAAAGAATTAATGCAAGACCACCTGAGTTTTCTTGTGCATATTGACTCATGAGGTCAGAGCAGATATTACCATCCTAGTGTTTGAGTAAAATTACTTTCTGAAAATTTTCAAGCTATCGGATGGATGTCTTATATTACATTTTGCCAGATTCTATCTGAGAAATCTGCCATCTCAGAAGGCTCAGTTCGACCTAGTAAAACCTATAACAGCACCTCAACAGCATTTAAAGAAGAAACCAAGTTTGGGAGTTAAATATGTTTCTTCGATAATACCTGATTATTATATGGGTACTCCCTCCCAAGCCTACCTGACAGCGATATTCTATGAAGAGAATGCACATTGACTGTAGTAGAAACTGACAAATTATTGACACCAATTGCTTGTTCCAAGGGGAGACCATGCATGTAACTTCCATCATGGGAAGCAGTTCATATTTTAAGTATTTAAAGTATTTTTAGAGTTAAGATAAGCTGAAACATTCACGTCTGTTTTATTTTTGGCATGAGAGGCTGAATTTGTGAAGTAGTGGAAGGACTCCTAATTTTCCTGATCAGGCAAGTATTATCGAAGAAACACATTTTACCAAAAAAAAATTTCTCAATGCATTATACTGGGAGGTGAAGAAGGTTCATGTCAGAGTTGATGTTACTGTTATTTTCATTGTTTTACTTGATTTTTGTGCATTAATTGTTCATTCATCTTATTTCAGAGCAATTATTAGTTTTCAGAATCTTCAAATCATCTTCACTGATGTGATGGCCATATTGCAACTTAGCAAGTAAGTTTATTCTTGTCGATAAAATGCCTGTATGTTTAAAGAGTTTATTATGGGTTAACCTCATCTTTTATTTTATGTACATTTTACAGAAGTATATAATATTTACATTTTATATTTGATCCTGTACTTTATGTTTGCATTTATTTGGAAGGGTTTATCTTCCAAATTTTTCAGCAAGTCGTTGTTACATTTTTGGAGCTTGACCTTTCGTTAGAACCACATGGTTACTCTCGAGCAGGTGTGCCATAAAAACTACTGCATACAAATACACTTTGTAGATTACAACCATTTCTGCATTATATAGATTTCATGTCTGCATAGAATTTTAAAAGTAGCTTTTGTAATTGGTCCAATTTTAATTTTTTTTCTCAAAATCAAGAAACATTTTTTAATTTTAGAAACTGGTTTTGAATATTTTATTTTAAATTCTATTTTTTTTAATTGAGTGGGGTGGTGTTGGGTGGTGGTTTGTGATGGGTTGGTCCCATTTTAAATCATCATTAAAGAATTTGGGTCTAAACCTAATAAAGGGTTTGTTTTGGTTTGATATACCTGGCTTAAGGCAGAGCATATTATTTTATGATGTTCGACTATTGACCTGTGACCAATTACATTTCTACACAGGAACTTGGATTCTTCAGAATCTGCAGTTAGCAAATTAAATAGATGGTTTGCACTTGGGGTCAGGATGAGATCTAGCTATTTTGGGGTCCTAGGTCCATTTGACTGACTGAATAAAAGAAACATGGTTTCTGCACAGTAGCATTAGTCCTATATCACAAGCTGGACAAAACATTACTGATGGTTTGCGCTTGGCCTGAAGAAGAAGCCTGTTGATTTTATTATCGAAAGAGGTCAGGTCATTGTGACAGAAACAAGAAAAATGGTGTTTACATCATAACTTTTGTTCAAGACCATGTACCTTGGCCAAAGCTTGTGGAGTGCTTGCACTTAAGGTATGGAAGCAGCCTTTTGAATTTGGAGTCAAAAGTTCATTTTCTTAATTGACATGGATCTGCAGCTGGTTATAGTTTTTGTCAAAAATGGGGTAAATCCAGGTAGATTAATACAAGAATTTGTATGCTGAAACATGATTATTTACATCAACAAATATTTTATCTAGTCAACATGTCTCATTCTGAACTTCGTCCATAGTTACTGCTTCAGGGGTTTTTCACATGTTGAACTTTTAGCTTTGGATAATAACTGGCATTCATCAGGTTAAAACAGTGTTTACCACCAGCTGCCATGATTGCTTTACACACCAAAAGAACACTAAGTACTGGGGGTACTGAGACTAGTTCTCTGTTCAGTTTTATTCTTCTTAACAATTCTAAATATTCAACCAGAATTGGAATGGTAAAGAACCAGTCTATATACCTTTAAGAACCTGACATAAAAGAGGATACATGTGTTATCCAGTTGCTTTGAAATAAGGTGTCACTGCACATTAACTGTCTATGCATGAAACATATTTTCAGCATGGTGCTTCAGGAATTCTTCTTCCAGATAATCTAATATAGATGAGGTGGCAACAGAAAAGGATATCTCTTAATAAAGGATTTGACACTTTCATAGCTATCTGACTGTCTTTCATTATTTATTGTTGAGCCCATATTAGTGAGAAAGTCAGACAGAGTGGTCACTTTACTGTTTTATTGGGGGGCGCCGAGTGGCCGAGTGGTCTAAAGCGCTCTTCGTTACGGATCACTGCCATCTCACCTCTGTCTGCGTGGGTTCGAGTCTAAGATTCGGCGAATGTGGATATGTGAGAAAGCTTGCCAATAGCTTCTCGTGGGTCGGTGGTTCTTTCCGGGGATTTCCCGGTTTCTTCCTCCACCATTAATACTGGCCGCCATGTATAGCCTATCGTGTGCTGAAAAATGGCGTTAAGCCCCACAACAACAACAACAACAACTGTTTTATTGTTGAGCCAATAATAGTGGGAAAGTGAGGCAGAGCAGTCTCTTTACAGGCAGTGGAGGATTTGGTGGTGTTCAGGTTTTGATTAAAGGTTTTCATTAGGTCATTGGAGCCTGCATTAACCATCCATCATCAATTTGGTTTATGCAACATAGCTTGACGTATGTTTGTTGGATTTCAATAAAATTGGATATGCAGCTTTCTGTTGACGAGAATTTGAATGAAATTAAATTTTCAGTGCCCCAGTGCTCCTTTACATCAAGGGACCCTATGAGATGATGCATAGGCCATTTGACTGTTCAGTACGCAAGTCAAAAGTGATGGTCAGTTTATGGTTTAGCTACTAACTTAGGTTTTGTAGTTTTTCCATTAGTTCAGGGTGCCCACTCACATTTCAGGACTCCTGTAAAAGACAATCAAACTCAGATTAGCACCATTTCCTTTATTTTGGCACAATGTGTACAGCGATGCTTTCCTACAACAAAGTTTCAGTTCACTAATCAGTGCTACTACCATGACACTATCAGTGGTGGGTCATTGTGTGACATTATCTCTCGTTCTTTTGACTTTGGATTAAAGATTTGCATGAAGGTTTTATTTAAGATTTTTAATTGGTTTAAATTTTTCCCAAACAACTTCCTGTGACACATTTGCTACTTTTTTGACCTTGGGGTCAAAGTCATAGTCATGGGAGATTTAACCCTTTCATTCATTGTGACAGGACTTGGGATATTAGATTATGAAGCAAATACAGTTCAGTTTGTGATACACTTGCTTGTGTCAAGGTCATAAGGTTTACAGCATGGCTGTAAGTGTCAGCTTGATATTCAGGTATCATATTAAGCACAACCTATGTTACAGCTTGGGAATACAGACATTTTAAAGCAGTAACCTGCTGGGTTTTTCCTTTCCTTTTATTCTCCTCTTAATTGCTGCATAGTTTTAGTGATGCATTTGGCAAAAAATTTAGACATCCCTTGATTTGGATCTCCCTTAAAAATACTTAAAATAGAAGTAACAAATCTGTTCTCTCATTTCCAGAATGTTATTGCTTTAGGAAGGTTTCATATGACATCAAAGACTTGAAGAATTGCTTTAATTCAGAATCGCAGTTCATCATCTTCTGGGTCATCCACTCGTATAAATTGTATGGAAAAAATTCATTCCATGGAAATATGAATTATTATAAGTCACCAACCTTTTGTGAGGGAAATAAATAGCTTGGGTTGAGTTAGTAGGCTTTTTTTTAAAACACCAATGGAAGATTATTAATGAGAATATCACATATTTGTGGAAGAAAATTAGCATGGAAAACTATCCACAGACATGTAATGTTTTAGTTGAATTGTCCTGACCTGTGTATTTAAGTGAGTGAGGACACTGATAGGCTTGATAAGGCTGCATGTAGATTCATGAGCCATTTGTATTGTCCACAGGGAACTTACAGAGGATCTGAAGAACCGTATCGCAGTGTGGGACTCTGAGAACTCCTGTCTCGGAGACATTTTTGTCAAGTTCTGCTCTCATCTTAAAGTCTACACCAACTTCGCAAACAACTATGAGGTTATTCTGCGCTGCATTGAGAGATGTAAGGAACAATCTCCACTCTTTAGGGCATTCCTGAAGAGACATGATCGTATCCCTGAGACCAAAATGTTAACGTGAGTTCTTATGGCAATGAGTCATATAAATAGCATCATATACATTTGTGTGTTTTTATGGAAAAATTTGTTCACTGCAAGGCATTAAGAAAACCCATCTAGAAGCAGCTTTATACACTCAAAGATTTTCTTCATAATTAATATGTACTACATTGCTAATCAGAATTTTAATTAATCATTCTTTAAATAAAAGTTAAATTATTTTTGAAAGCTTGGAGTTAGTGAAGTCATAAATTTTAAAATGCCCAAATGTCCTGAGGTCTATTCCATTTAAGCGTACATGCTACCCAGGGAAGGTACTTTTTAACAAATACATGCTATGGTACTCAGATTACCCATAGAGTTCATATGAAAACAATACAAAATTCTAAAATGCATCTATGGGTGACTATTCTGCATTAAAAGTGACTTCCCTGGGTCCCATATATATTTTACTGGAATAGGCCTGATTCTTCTTGTCTTTTTTTTTTCTTTACAAGTTAAATCATTGCTTTGATTGATTTAAGTTTAAGTTCTGCTAATGTCTTCATTTTGGACCTTTTTGTTTTTTCTAAATCTTGACTCAATACTTAATGTATTGAAACCCAGTTTCAGTCTTTTAATATCCTTTGACTTTATACAGTTTTAGGCAATATAAAGCGTTAATATAAGTCAATGGTAAAACAAAATTTTGTGTCACAGAAAAAATTTTGGGTTCCAAATGAGGTGTATCATGATAAGACTCCACCATAAACAGGTTTCCTTTAATTTTATTGTAAAATGTTCTCATGAAAAGTCATGCTAAGTAAAAATTAAAAAAAGTAAAAAAGTTGTCCGGTATTCTTTGATAATATTGACAGTGTTCTAAACCTTTCACAGAATTCAACTTGGGAGAATTATCATGACATTTATATTTCTGTGAAAGGTCATCAGACTGATTGGTGATAAAAGATCAATATGGGGTGCATTTGATTAAATAGCTCTGTTTAATACATGGATTTGCCATTGTCAAATATTATCATTGCAGACATGCATGAAATGACTGGAAATTATCCCATTTGCATAGATATATTAAATTGAATGTGGCATCATCAGATATTGTCAGCTGGAGAAATACACTGGCAACATTGAACTAAACGTTTAAAGTGAAACTGTTTTAGTTACTTTTGAATGCATTCAGCAAGATAAGTGTTTCTAGACAGTTTCTTTGTGTGAAATAGACAGAAAAAGCTGCTTATCTGGGATACCCATACATAAATATCAGTTTTGATCAGCAACATTGGCAGCATTGGGGTGATCATCACCAGTGTCGATTTTTGATGTGAAAATACATCATAACACCATTTCTTTTACCCCATCTGAGATGTGGTGTATGTCTGAGTGATTTGGCAATTATCCTAGCACAGTTACTTTTACCCATCTGAGATGGAGTGTAAGAAATAATTTACATGGGTAATTGGCCAATCAAATTTAGATAACTTTTAAAGACTGGGAATATTATTAGTTACTTATGGTGTTTAGGCAGTGTGATTTTCCAGCCTGTTGGATTTCTTATCCCTCTGAACCCACGGGTGAAATAGAATCAAACAGGTTGAAGGATTATCATCTACTTGGATTAAATACCATGTAATGATTTTATCCCCTTTTTAGAAAATTCTAGATGGCACCAAGAAACATGAACTCAGTACCATTATACTTGCTTATAAGTCGAATCAAACTGTAAACAACAAAGGTCATGATCTGCCGTAGCATAATGTGACAACAGATCAGGGTCTATGTTGTTTGTTCTACTAATTACTTCAAACAAACTGCACAGACCTTGATCTGCAGGCACATTATGTGATGGCAGATCTGGATCTGTGCATTTTGCAGTTGAACTTGTCCTATAAGCGAGTACAGATGGTATTTATTTTTTTTGTCTGTGATGCAGGGATTTTGAATTGAATTGAGTCTAAAAATAGCCAAACAATGTAACTGAGAGCATTTACATCAGTATGGCTCAATCAAAGAGTTGTAGAAACTGTTCTAAGTATTTCTCAGTGAAAATAAAATACAAGACTGTATGAATATTTTTTATGTGCATTGACGAAGTGATGGGTGCAGTGGAAACCAAGAAGTTTTTTCTGCCACTTATTTTTCACATGGTTTATCATGGCAGAGAACAACTACAGCTTAAAGTAGTAGTTGGACTGCCCTAACTGTTAAAATTTGGGATTTTGGAAGGCTTGCGATTGCTACATTTTATTGTATGGCAGATCTTAGTACTCAATAGAAAATCTAACTCCATTTATATGAATCCATTGCGTTGATTCTTTCTCAGCTAGCACAGTTAAATAATCCTTTTCAGAATTGACCACCCAGCAGTTTAGCTACTAGAAAACTCTTAAAGATACTCTTGTGTTCGGACCATTTAATAAGTGCAACTTGCGGTTATCTCAAAAATAATAATAATAACAACTAAAAGTGAATTATGCATGACCAATTGAACGTCAGGTTTCTTGCATAAAACTAAAATAATATCTTATTAAGATTTTCTGTGATTGAGTCCATTTTGTTTCTCATGTTGCCAGCCAACATCAAACTTAACCTTCAGAGATGGAGTATATGGAATGACCAGCCTGGATGATTAGCCGGTCAGAATTTGAGAATTTTTTTTTATAAATGAGGAGAATAAGTTTTATGCAGCATTGTCTTTTCTTTTCACAGATTGCAGGATATGTTGTTGATCCCTCCTAGGAGGGTAAACCAGTATGTGACCCTCCTGAGGTGGTTTGAGCTCCATACCCCTAAAACACACCCTGACAGGGCTGATCTTACCAGTGCCACGGAAATACTGACCGAGCTAGACCGCTGTATCAGAGAGGTAAGAGTAGATATAAAGATTTCTGGATGAAACCAGATCTGCAGATCTGGACTGGTTTGTGCATGAGAGTAATGAGAAGAAACACTTGTACTGTACAAGAGACTTCATGTTCCAGTCCATCATTGTTGTGCTCTAGAGACATAAAGTCAGAGTCACACAAAAAAATTCTTGAGCATAAAAGGTGAAGATTAAAGTTAGGATTCTGTTTTAAATTCTTATTTTCACCCTATTTACAGTTTAAAACTCATTAGGAGTTTAATTTCAGAAAAAGTATCAAATTGGGCATTAGGACACATTCTCATATCTGTAAGATTCATTGCATCTTTAGTGTTAAAAAGAGTGAAAGAAAAATACCAGAAAGAGTTGTAGGGAAGAAATTTGAATGTTGAATTGACTGTATTGAAGTTTATTTAATTTATTTTGGGCTATTTTGGTCATATACCAGAAGTTTATGAGATTTTGCCTGTTGTCCATCCATCATCTGATGTCCATCTGTCTTTTAACACAAGTTTATTATCACTGCTTCTCCTAAACTACTAGAAGGATTGCCATGAAACTTTATGCATACATTCATTCTAAGGTCTAGTTGGTTCTAATTGAAAATGGTTTTACTTGAACATTCATTATGGCCTCCACAGTGACCATCTTTAAAATCGTTTGTCATCGCTACTCCTCCTGAATGAATGGTCATATCAGTACGGGCTTTTCCCTAAAAGACATTTTATTATGTCTGGTTGGTCCTAAATAAAAATGTTGCTCGTGACAGCCAGTATGGTCCCATGGCAGCCATCTTGAAATCTTGTTATCAGTACTCCTCCGGAATGAAATTTCAGATCTGCTTTGGGTTTTGACCAAAATACTTCTTTTGGTGTCTAGATCTTAAATAAATATTATGCCAATTTTATATCCAGCGTGGTGCCACATGATGGCCATCTTGATAAACTTGCAACTCCCCTGGGTGGAAAGTCATGTCAACATTGGGTTTTCACCAGAAGACTTCATTTGCAGTCTGGTTGATACTAAATGAAAATGGTGCTAATCTAACATGACAATCCAGCTTGGTCACCATGGCAGCAAGTCTTGCTTTTACTACTCCTTCTAAACAGAGGGTCAATATGGTGTTTTCACCAGAAGATTAATTATGTTAATAAGTTGGTTATGAATAAAAATGATGCCGATCTGAGCTCAAACATGGCTGCTACAATGAACATATTGAATATATTAAAACTAATTCTCCACAGTGGATGGTCATATCAACATGAGGTCTTCTTATGGTGTCTAGTTTGTCCTAAATGAAAATGGTACCAATCTTAAATACAGGATGGCTGTCACAGTGGCTAATTTGAAAATCTTATTGCTCAAGAAAATCAGAGATGGTTTCAGCACTCAGCAGTTATAAAGAACAAATGGTCTTATCTTAAATTCCTGGAATTTCTTTTCAGATGGTAATGCATCAGTCCCTTCAAGAGAAACTCTGCTTTTGCATTTTTCATTTTGTGACATATTTAAATTTGTTATATGTAATTTTGTGTTATTTGTTGAACCTACCTAAACAAAAATTATTATTAATATAATTATTAATTTCTTATAAAGTGTTATCTCACCTGGCTGTATGGCTTAGAGAGCTTATGGTGTGACACACTGTCATGTATTGTCCATCAGCAATTGCTATTTTAAACTTCTTAGAAACCACTAAAATAATTTTTAACTTTTTAAATTACTTTTTTTTTAATACACAGGCAATTATAGCCTTTAAGGTTTATACAAATGATGCTGATCCACCATTAACTGTTCCCACTGTTACTAAAAATATAAAAAATTTTAAATGATATATTAAAAATGGCTGGACAGAATTTGACCAAATTAGACCAAATGCATCATGGCCTAAGTCCTTTCAAGGTTATAACAGTTATTCCAATCGAATATGACTACCATTACTAAAATAGAAAACACGTTTTTAAAGGACTTTTTAATAAAAATCTGCTTTACAGAATTTGATCAAGTTTGAGAAAAATTACGATGGTATCGGGGGATTTTAATTTTATAGAAATAATGCTGATCTCCTCTGAAATATGGGTACCATTACCAAAAAAAAATTGAAAACCTTTTTAGAACTTCACAAAACTGCTGGACAGAACTTCACCAAATTCTATAGAAAGCAATTGGGCATCACTGCCTTTCAGAACTTTAAAACAAATACTTCTCATAAACTGCTGAACAGGATCTGACCAAATTTAATAGAAAGCATTATGGTATGAAAGCTATTTAATTTACACAAATGATGCTGATCTGCCACTGTTCCTAAAAATAGAAGAACCATTGAACCAATTCTCTTCCAGAATTTCTAACAGTATTTGACCAAATTTGACAAAAAGCATCTGTGCTAAGGGACCTTGCAAATTTATACACATGATCATGACATGTCATCAAATTTGGCTGCAGTACTAAAAACAATCCCAAATAACTTCATCTCAAAAACTGCTCCAAGGAATTCAGCTGAATTTGACAGAAACCATCATAACATGAAGGCCTTTAAAAGTTTGTACAGTATTGTAATTGGTACTGAAAATAGAAAAATCATCAAATGACTTCTTGTGAAACCTCTTTTTACAGAATTTGTCCAAATTGCACTGAAAACATATTGGCATAAGGCCTTTCAAATGGTACTGATCTGCCTTCTCCTACTGCTGCCATTACTAAAAACCCCAAACTTTTATACATTAGAAAACATCATACCAACTCAGATTCCTTGCATTCAGCTTTGAGGTGCAGGTGAGCAGTATCTGGGCCACTTGGGCCTCGTGTTTAAAAAATGAATTGATCCAATTTTTATTCACTTAGGTTTTTGTTTTTTTCTAATATGAGGTGCACACATGATGAATGTAGTGGGTGCTAGACTTTTGTGTAACTCACAAATACTCTCAGGTTGTTGGAGCTATCGGGGATAATGTTACATTCAAAAAAGTTTTGTGCAGTTTATCTAGATGCGATGATTGTCTTATGAATATATTGTATTTACTTTTCTTCTTTTCCAGTGTCAGCTCAGATTGGAGAGGGATAGAGAATTAGTTGCACTTCAGAAACAGATTCTGAACTGCCCAGTAAGTGTTACAGTAAAGAGCAAAAATTGCAAGGAACCATTTCGCTATTAAAATTTTGCTTTCTTAAAAATATGTTAAAAGCACATTTTTTGTTGCTATTGCTATTTGATATACAGAAAAGTGATATTTATAAACAAAATTCCCCATTCAGGGAGATATGGTGATACTGCTTTCCATTCAACTGTATCACACTGTCTCCTAAACTGTTTGGTTCAATATTCACCAGATTTGGTACATCTAGTAACCATCTACAAGAGTATTATGATTTTGGGCCCCTCTCTTGGGGTCTCTGGAAAAGGGGGCAAAGATCAGATATACAGAAATTGCAATCTTAAGACATATGTTCTGGTTGAATGAGTTTTCTCTTTGACAAATCACAACTGGTACAAACAAAGACAGACCAACCAACCAACCACCCAGAGGTCTGAAGAATTCTTGTGCTGTTATTAGTCATTCACCTGGAGCAGTTTTGGTCAATGCCAAATACCCTAACAGGCATTCTCCCCTCCCCCACTGTTTAATAATTTTATCTCAGAAAGTGAATTCAGATATGTATCTGCATTTTCTCATTCATGTACATTTTGAAGTCATTGTGTAGCTACAGAATTACCATTATGCTTGAGGCCCTAGGTGGTTGAGTGGTCTAAGGTACTCAACTTTACAGATCACTGACGTCTCACCTTTGTGTGGGTGGGTTTGAGTCTCAGGTTGGTTAATGCTGAACTGCGTTATGTGAAATATCATTATTTCTTCATCTGTATCACTCATATGGGAATCTGGCTGGCACTGCAGCTTCCATTAATTTTAAAGAAATATTTTTCCATGTTCTTTCTTTTAGAAAAAAAACATTAATTGACAAAATGATGACAAATCAGTATATAACACAGGCAGAAGGAAACCAAAACAGGATTAAAGTTAGATTTTCATTGATTTTCTAATTTGAGGAAAATATATTGATCAGATTTGAAAGAAATAGTATCGTTTTTAGAATCAAAGATCCAGTCTTGTGTTATGTATATTTAATTTGTGTAATCTGTTGGCTTTTCTTAATGATTGTATGTTATATTTATCTGTATTTTGTACTTGACCTTGTCCAAAATCAAGTTAATAGTGTACCTGACCAGTGACACTTATTTTTGTAAACAACATAATACATAGCTTATATTTCTCTAAGATTACTGCATTAATATTCAGATCATTATTAATGGATTTAAACATGTTTATTTGAATCCAAGTCCTAGGCAGTGGTTTGGAGTGAATTTCAATGCATTTATCTCGGGGGTGGGGACTGAGGAGATACATTACTTGTACATTCTTGGAATGTTACGTTTTGTGTTTAGCATATATATCTTGCACACTGTAATACTGTTATACCTGTAATAATGAAATGAAGTGAGGGGATGTGTTTTGATTAATTGTACACCCTCAAAATAAAAGTATTTCATTGTGACCTATGTTTCAGGTTTCACTGACTTTGGTTAAATTTTGTGTTGTAAGTGTATTTCTTAAAGTCTGTTAATGCTAGAATCATTAAACTTGACGACTGTTTGCGTCTCTGTTAGTACCACACTCTTACCACAGAGGAAGGTCATTGTGATGTATATTTCACATTTCACTGGCTTCGGTTAAGTTTTCTCTCAACTTATTTATTACCTCTGCATTGAATCTCATATAAAAGAATATTTTATACAAATTGTTTTAGGTCTTTCATACCTTGTCACAGTATGTATGTATGTATGCCTACATGTACCAGTATGTATATTTAATGTAGGTCTTTCATATCCTGTTGCAGTGTGTATATATGTGTGCATAGATGTACCATTATACATACATACATATATAGGTCTTTCATACCTTGTCACAGCATGTATGTATGTGTATTTAATATTACATTCCTACAAGAATATTGACTATATAGTGCTGGTTAATAGTTAAGTTCTAAAAATATAAGGATAACGAATTGCCAGAAAAATCTTTATTTACAAAAGGGTCCAACATTTCATTGTCAAGGTCACTTTAGTCTAATTTATGTTCTGCATGACAATTAATGTTACAGTCATTGCTTAGAGTCTCGTGAAAGCTCTGTAATGATTGATTACATTATGATTTTGACTTGGTATAGTGTACTGTTGAGTATCTACACTGAGAAAATATTTTCCCAGTATTAGTAATTGCTAAATTTTAAATCTGTATAAATAATATGTTACACAGTAACCAAAGGCTTTCTTCTGTTGGCTTATTTAGGCCCTTCTGGAGGCAAACCGCTACCTGATCAAGCAGCTGGATGTATGCTGTATGAAGCCACCAGCAGATTCCATTAAACCTGAAGAACAGTGAGTTTCTGTTGTACTTTTATTGGAGAATAAAAATAATACAAAAACATTTGGGTATGAACATTATATGGAACAATACAGAATTCTGAGCTCACAGTTCTGGTTTGTGCATTACAGTATGAAGAGGAATATTTGTAAGAGTTACTTCCCTTTCCATTTTATTATTTTTAACTCACCTGTCAGTAAAGCCAAGTGAGCTTATGGTTTGGTCCTTTGTTGTGCATCATCTGTTGTGCATTGTGTATTGTACATCATGTATTGTGTGTTATAGATCATCCATTATGCATTGTGTATTGTACATCATTCATTGTGTTATACATCATCCATTGTGCATTATGTATTGTACGTCATCCATTGTGGATTGTGCATTGTACATCATGCATTGCATGATTGCTGTTTAAACCATTTTCTCAAAAACCACCTAATAGAATTTGACCAAATGAAAGTCTTTCAAGTTTGTTCAAATGATGCCAGTCCACCATGAAATATGGCCACTGTTACTAAAAATAGAAGAACCTTTAAATGGCTTCCTTTCCAAATCTGCTGAACAGTATTTGAGCAAATTTTGTAGGAAGCAGCCTGGCATAGATGACTTTTAACATTATAGAAATGATGGTTATACACCATCAGACATGGCACCCACTACAAAAGTAGAAAAACTTAAATGGACTTTTCAAAAACTACTCAGTAGAATTGTCAGTGCAAAATATCATGGGGTTCAAATTATGCAGATCTAGCATCATATATGCCTGCCATTATTAAACATAGAATAACCTTTAAATGATTGCCAGAATTTGACCAACTTTGACTGGAAGAATTATGGCATGAAGAGCTTTCAGGTTGGTTCAAATGATACTGATCTAGCATCTTATATGTGCCAACTATTATTAAAACTAGAAACATCTTTAAATGATTTTCAATATTCTCAACAGAATTTGACTAGAAATCATCTTGTCATTAAGACTGAAATTTACACATATGATGCTAATTTGACATTAAATATCACCACTGTTACTAAATATATAATAATTTTTAAACGACTCTTTCTCCAAAACTGTTGAATAGAATTCCACCAAATTTGATAGAAAGTATACTATACTTACCAGTTTGTCTGTTGAAACAAGGGAAGTAAAGTTTGATTAGGATTCTGAAAATCTCAGGTTTCAGTTTAAGCAGAATTCTATTTGCAGATAAAATTTCAGAAGATTTAAAAAAATAAGTTTTGAATACATGATGCATAAATTTAAATAAGACAATTATTGTAAATTAGCAAATAATACACCTTTGGTATTAGAATGAATAATCTGTAATTAAACCAAAGAAATATTCTAAAATGTACAGTATAATAAGTAACACTTTAAGTAGATAAATAACTATGAATAGGTTACTTTGGAAAACAATGGAGAATGTGCAGTTCTACAAATAAATTTTCTGTATAGTGTCCTTCATTTAAACACTTTACTCTCATTGATGAACAAAACTAAAAAAAGTTATTGTGTACTTTAAAATGGTATTGCCATATTAAAATGCATGAAAGATTTGTTGTTTTTAATGTTAGTACATGTGTTTGCATTGTTTAATTCATTACTTGATGACATTTCATATATTCATGGCCATTATCATGAAATTTATAGTGGATATTTTTAACTTATAAATAAGAATAAAAAGGCTTTTCTCATCCAACACTTCTAGATTTGATTACTAAAAGCAAAGAAACTCATATCCTTATAAACTTTCTGGGGAAGTTTGATTGTAGATCATGGTTGAGATGGTGTGAATTGGCCCTATAACCATCTAGTTATGCGTCCATCAACTTAAATGCTGAGCCGCATTGCTACCCTGGGTTGTTATCTCAGTGGTGTACAATAATTGACCCATGGAGTAGGGGCAGTGGCAGCATGAGGGAGGGGTTGGAAGGGGGCAAACCTAGGCATTAGGTAAAGGGGCACTTTTGGGGTGGTTATTTTTTTGAGCAGCTGAAATTTTGATCTTCATGTAATGGGGCAATTCTTCACGAAACATATTTAGTGCAGGGCAGAGGGAGGTTAGCAGCTGACCTAAAAGCTGTTCTGTATAGTAAAGTAGGGGTGCCACTAAAAACATTGCCCCCAGGCACCTTGAAAACACATGCTTCCACTAGACAGACCTGTGAATCATGCAGACTGCATATATTACTTATCTTGGTGTGCCAGGCAAGTGTATATATACTTTAAGTGCAGGTCTGTTAACATTTTCTAAGTTATGAACTAGGAGGTAGGTTCCCAATGGCCAATATTGCTTGCATAAATGACAGCTTTTCATGCCAAGAAAGTGTATATTCTATTACAACTCTATGGTCTTTTACTAAGTAATAGAAAAGAGCCAGAACCAACAAGTTTTGTAAAATTCAAAAAATAATTTCCTTATAATGCAAAGTGAAAATTTATAAAGATCTCTTTGCCTTTTAATGACCTCTGACAAGTTGTTGTTGTGGATTTTAAGGCAATTTTTCAGCACATGATCGACTGTACATGGCGGCCAGTATATCTGGTGGAGGAAGAACCTGGGAAGAACCATTGACCCACAGAAAGCTATGGGCAAGCTTTCTCGTGTACCTATGTTGGCTGAGCCCAAGACTCAAATCCACTTGGACAGAGGTGAGATGTGTGAGTGATCTGTAAAGGGGAGTGACATTGACCATCCAGCCACCCGGGCAACTTAATGGACATATGTCATAGTGTCAACAATGTTCTCCCTCTCTTTCATGACCTTTACTGGGAATTGTTTTTATAACATGACTATATTGGGTGCTGTGGGAGTGAAAATTTTTATTTTATCATGTAACGTGTTCTGGCAGGAATGAACTGTTATAGAATTGATTTTATCATTTAGAGATGGTCAGAGATCAACAAGCAACATTTCACAGGCAGCTTAGTTCATTGACAATAGCAACATGGTGATTTGTACTGCTATTTCTTTGAGCATTATCAGGGAGAACCAGTTAGGTAATTCAGAGACCATACCTGTTACAGAATAATAACTTCATTGTTTTGTATAAGACTTTTAAAATCATCTTTTTTTAAACATTAATGGGTAGTTTGTTATCAGTGGCAAAGTTTTTGTAAGTTTGTAATTTACCCCTTTGATGTGATATTGAAGTATTAAAGCATGATTGTTTTGATGGTTTGAATGGCAAAGTTAAGAGCATTTTGGAGGTGTTATTCTTTTTGAAGTCAAAATGTAGCTGTCATTGTGTCAGGAATGGCAAGATTTAACTGTGATAATTGGTATGGCCATTGCATATTTTGATGTGTTACCTTTGCCATCCATCCATCATGTTTTATGTTTTATTTCAGGCACTATAGCGAGGCATCTTGATCCATTTTTTATTTAGTGTTTGTGTATGGTGTTATACAAAATGTCTATCAGCTAGATTTGTTTGAAAGTGTGTTAAATCTTCAAAGTGTGTTAAATCTTCAAGGAGAATGGTAATTAATTTTCATTTATTTCAGTCATCTTCTATAGGCTTGTATATCTAGAGACCTCATTCTCAATTGTAGAGCATCATTTATTTGGTTCATTTGCACTGACACCTCCCCTAGGAAACCACAAAGTCTTCATACGAGTCTTTACCACCAGTCTAGAAGGTTGGCAGTTATGGACAAGGTTATAATTCAGACTTTAATGTTTGTCCAGAGTATAACTTTTGAACGACTGAATATATAATCAACTTTAGACAGTTTTGTATCACAAATCAAGATGATGTCACATACCATGGCCATGCATTCTGCAGTAGTTGAAGGTCACAGCAAAGAAGACTGTAACAATGACTAGGTATCATTCTTTGGAGTATAACTTTTTAAAGATATTTTAATGAAACTTTAAGGAGTTATATATCTTGGCCTGACACTTTGTCCTATACCATCCATGCCACCTGAAATAAGGTGAGTTTGTGATCTCGATACATGTACAGGTATAACATTAGAACCAATGAATATACATCAAAGATACCATTACCTGTTATATATCTTGACTGTAAAGTGTATATATCTAGAAATATCACCTGATCTGAAGGTTAAGGTCACAACAAGAGATAATGTAAGTCAGCAGCCTGTTTTTTATTCATGCTGTTACTTTTTAATCCCTACAGATATTTTAATAAGACTTTACCCAGGTCCAAGCTTTGCCATACAGGAGTTAAATACCTAGCTCAAAGTTCAAGGTTATTAGTAGGGAACAAGTTACAAGAGGGTGGTGTCATGTGCTGTTTGTGTTGGTCTTATTACAGCTTCATCTAATCCTTTTGTTTGTTTGTTTGTTTCAGAGTGTACCAACATGTTGCTATGTATGGATTGTTCCTGTTTAATGACTCTTTGGTGATCACCCGTCGCACCTCGAAGAACTTTCCGTACAGCAGGGCAGTGGAGTATACATACAAGTTTGAGTCTTGTGTTGGCTTGACCAAGCTGAGAGTGCATGATATTCCCAAGTCAAAATGTAAGCCTGATCATAAAATACATGGGTAAATTATTGAAATATTTTATAACCTTGCTAAACAAAAGTAGAGAAATGTAAGTTCCTAGCATTCCAAATTTCTTTGCCTTCTTTGTGAATTTCAGACACTTGGAAATCCATTTCACCTGCATGTGAATATTTGGATGTCATCTTACTTGAAATTTTGTCTAACCTGAATATTCATGATGCAGTACAATTAACTCTTTACTGGCTTTGATGTTGGCATAATTTAAGTTTTGTGATGAAGTTATTGCAAGTGGAGGTGGGGGGGATACATCATAACATGAATGCAGATGAAACTGCAGGTTCCATGGAACACTTGTTTATCTGAAATTTGTCATCCTTAAAGAAATTACTTTTAAAAACCTGGGTATTTAGACTGGTTTCAGAATTACTTTTACAGAGAAAATTGTTGATACATTTTGGCCAGTAGTTCATAAAATTGTCTAAATCAGATCAATTGGACATTTTTTTATATGCCCATCTTAAGTTACTTATGTTATGGCATTGTCTGTCCATCATCTGTCTGTTAACCTTTGCTGCTCTGGCTCATGAAACCTTTCCCAAGTATATATTATGACTAGATACAGGATGCATATCGTAGCCAGGCCTCCTGCCTCAAGGTCAACATCACAGCAAGGCAAAATGTAATTTGTGACATTATACCCTTGTCCAGTGTTTAACTTTTGAACCACTTAAGAAAATTTAATGAAACTGTATCCATGACTTAAGAGATGCTGTCAGATTGTGGGATCAAGGGCTTCCAGGGTCATACAACTTCTAAATCTGAGTATGGGGACAGATTGTGCAGATTACCTGCAGTTCCCTCGATTTGTTGTACCCATATCTTGAATTTGTTCTATTGCAAAAGAAATGGTTTATTAAATCATTCTATTTTTTGCCTTGTGTCCATGGTCTCAGTTGATCTATATTTAGGATTTATTCTTGTTTGAAACTAAGCACCTGTATGATCAAGATCTGCTGTCATTTTGCAGACAATATAGAGGGGTTCTGATTGAATTCTGTCTTTGAAGGTATAGCATATTGATCCGTTGTTTAGTCATGATGGGAGATTGCTAGAGCCCAACTGCCTAACAGTAGTGAGTCATGTTGAAACAAAAGATAACTGAAATTTTTTGGAGAGTGGGGGAGATGGAAAGATGATTTGTTTGGGATGAAACTGGGGAAGAGGAAAGGTCAGATGCTTTAACACTATCTGAAGATACAGAAATAATGGGCATCTTGTCATATAGGCCTTGCCACAAATGTTATTAATAATTGGACATAAATATCCTAGGGACAAAATGCACATAATTGTGGAAAATTGTGTTTGGATATCATGAAGACCAGTTCCCTAATTTATTCAGACTGGCCAAAATTTCAGTGGTTACACACTGCTTATTGTGAAAGAGGATTCCATTCTGAAAACAGTTTTCACACAACTCTGAGGACTTGGCTAAAATCTGAAACAGTCATACATGTGAATTTTCATTCCAAGATGAGAGATATCTCCCATCCCTCCTGACACTCCCTGAAATCTCTGCATACTCAAAATTACTTTTGACAAATTCCGGAAATTTTTCCAGGTCCTTTTTCACTGTAATTTAGAAAGGTTAAAATACATTAATGGATTATGGTTGGATTACTGAAGAGCTCAAGCAGCATAAAACAAACAACATTAACTTGGATTCTTTCAGCCAGGTTGGTTTGGCTTCATTGTTTTAAGTTTGTCTAGATGGATAATATTATGTGTGATCAGAAGTAATTCGGAAAGGAATAAAACTGAATGGATTATAGCTGGATTAGTCAATACGTAAGATTTCAGGTGGCGTAAAACAGGTCTGTTTTGTTAGTCTAAATCACCGAAATATTGCATGAAATTCACTAATGGATGGAATCAAGCACAAAGGAACTTGATTATGCATTCTGCTATTCCTGTAAAGTGGATTTAACAAGAACATCCAACATTCAGCCTAGATAACAGCCAATCCTGAGCAGTTCTGGTGGGCAGTCAGCAACCTGCATCTGCCCACAGGCAGGAAACAATGTGAATCTTTTGCTGGACTCATTAGAGTTATACTAACATAGCCACAATCCAATGTTGATACTAAAAGGACATTTTCCATTCTGAGGAGAATTTAGGCTGACTCTTGCAGTAAGACATAATCTCCTTAGTGTTAAGATCATCAAAGATGAGGACTGTCACAAATATAATCCAGGCAATGGTCTACTAAGAAAGGCTAAAAATGTGTGTGCTACATATAAGGACAGTATGAAAGGCAACAAGTTACTGCGAAAGGACTGATATGGTGAGATATGCATTTTATAGTATATATGAAGGCAAAGTGTTAAATAATTGTCATCTTTTGTTCCTTGGCATGTTAAAAGCTCATGTTGATGAAAAAGATCTTTGTTTAAAGTCAGAACTCCTGACCAGTCCAGTTATATAGGAGTTATTGGCCTTTTTCTATCAATATTAGATCTCCACCATAGCAGATCATTGTAAACTGCGAAACTAAGGAACCACTCAACATATTCTGATGCAGTTTGGTAATTAGATTGTCTCTTAGCCCAGGCTGTACTTTTTATGGGTTTTGTGTTGTCATCTCCAAGTTAGATAGAATTATGGCCCTTGACAGTTTATTTCATATCTTCACATATGTTGTTTGTTACAGGGGCACTCAACAGTTATTATGTACTTTTGAGAGAGTGATGTATGTAAGGTGAAGTTGTTTGCATTTAAAACATGCACAGTGGAGAGAATGTTGGCATACCTCTATGCTACTTTGATCTAATGTGGCTGACATTTCTTTGGATATTGTACTTTTGGAAATCATAAATGATCTTAGCACACTGCTAACTAAAATGACTGCTCCCTTGTGCTCCAAAAATCAGCCTGAACTTGTCTAAAGTACACTATCCTTAGCAGCTATTAAAATAGGGAAAATGAATTTTGCCAGTCTAGACAATACCAGCTTCTGAAAGTGCAATGAACGAATTACCAAATATATAAAATGTAAAAATAGTTATCGGCTCTTTTTTTTACAATTTACCTCTGAAGTTCAGAAAGTGAAAATGACTAAGTGGAGCTAGCACTTTTTTGAAAGATGCACATCTGGAATAAGGCCAAGCTGTATACTCTATAACCCATATTACACCCATCAATCATACACCAAAATAAAGGGAATTAAAGGTTCTTTGAACAATACCTAAGATAAACAAGGTCTTTTTTAAATAGCCAGTATAACTAGTGAGGAAACCTGGGGGAATTCTTTTTCTTTAAAATTCTAACCCTATGCTAAATACGAAACTGTAGAGCGCCACCTACTGGCTTTAATAGCTCAAGAAACATAGACTAACTTTGTGCCTTTCACAAGTTTATCCTTGTTTAGAAAAGTTATGCCCCCTTGTAGCTTGTCTTCCTGGTTTTAGTTTCCACAAATTTGGATAAGGGCCAGTTTCAAACACCAATTAGTGACAAATTAAAGTGTTCAGATATACAGGAGCTTAAGGGATAAATACCCTGTAAGTTTTAAAAGCTGTTAATGAGATAATATTGAGTTTTATTTGTTTATGTGACAGTGATGACACTGATGGTTGTGTGTGTAAGGGAGAGCACTATGCACTGGAAAAAATACAATTGTGCTAATCTGTATTACTGTTGTTTTTCTTTCATTCCTCACAGTCTGAAGACCCATTTGACATAAAATAAGAAGCAAGTGACTATCCACACATGACAATTAATAGATAAAAATGGATCCTCTGTGGGCGCAGTAACATAACCATAATGTACATGTTAAATAATTGTGACACATGCTGTATGCTTTACCGCTATTTTAATCAATCTCTCTCTCTCTCTCTCTCTCTCTCTCTCTCTCTCTCTCTCTCTCTCTCTCTCTCTCTCTCTCTCTCTCTCTCTCTCTCTCTCTCTCTCTGTAAAACTGATACAAAAATATCAAAGTTGAGGATCAGTCATCATAATAAAGAACAGTTTTATCAAATTATGAACAAAATAAAATTAAGCTTTTCCCTCACCCAAAACATACACAAAAAAAACTTTGGTCACTTAAGTTCTGAGCATTTTTAATTCTTCTCTATACGCTGAGCAACATTTGGTTATTAATGATGTATAGAATCTTTGCACTGCAGTTTTGTAAAGAAAATGTTTAAGAAAAACAATAATTGTCCTTTATGGGATGATTCTGTTAAGATTTTGACAACAAGTCCATGCTAATCATAACCATAAGCAACCCATTTTAAATGAAAACAACAACAGGCATCAGTGGTATTCAACCCAATTTGATGTATAATACATATCATTTAAACAATGTTTTAAATACAACAAAAAACATCAAGTTTTATAAGTTTTCTCATTTGCTATTATGCATGTTGAGTGCAGATTCACAATTTAATGTATTTTTTCTTACAATTACCTTGACAGGGATTTATTAGCCAGCATATCTGTAATTCATTTAAAAAATAGGGCCCAATCAAGGAAAAACTATTGGCTTTTAAGTGGTTGCTTTCTGTTATTACAAGCAGTCTTGGATAAAAATTAAATACATATTTAAGGAAGAGATATAGCCTCTTTTATTTATTTGTGTATTATTAGGGACCAAAATCATCCCTTATCCTTTGTTGGATTTAAATCAGATTTGGCTTGTGGCCCCAGGTTCATGAGACCTTGAGTGAGTTTGATTTCCGACATTCTGCAGCACCTTTATAAGAGTTATACGGACTCCCAGTCTTTCTGACTTTGGTTTTCATAGCACAACTGTACTAAGCTCTGTTGGATTTCAACCAAATTTGGAATGCAGCTTTATCTTGATGATAATTTGAATGAATTGATTTCCAGCATTCCCCAAGTGCATTGACAAGAGTTATGGCCCCTGATTACCCATCCTTATGGCTTTGGTTTCCAAAGCAGAACTTTACTAAGCTCTGTTATATTTCAGCCAATTTTGGAATGCCGCTTTACCTTGATGATACCTTGAAACAGTTTAAATATCCCGCATTCCACAACATCGTTACAGCAGTTGTGGCCCATGATTGCCCATCCTTCTGACTTTGTTTTCCACTGCAGTTTTACTATTCAGCCAAAGTTATCTTGTACATTTATTTTGAAGAGACTTTTGATGAATGAGATTTCTTACATTCCACAGCATCATTTGAATGAGTTATTGCCCCAGTATCTTCTCCCAGTTTTTGTTTTCAACTGAATTTTCTTTTAAGGTCTTGCTAACAGATTGTAGAGAACTCTTTGATGCACCTGTAGCTGCTAGCTCTAGTGTGATAGTTGTAAACAAAATATCATGCAATTTTTCACATGACTACTGCATTATTTACAATAATATGCCCATATCATAATTTGAGACATGTAGCACATGTAATAACACCACATGACATCACAGGTGATGTCATAACATCATGCAAAGTGAAGAATGTATTTCAGATCAGTTCACAACACTATTCTGTGGTTTGGTTCTATAAAATCAATATTTTTCATCAAATAGAATCATATATTTGTGTTAATTTTACATTATATTTATGAAACTTGCAGAATAATTTCAGTATTTTGCTTCCCAGGGCTTGCATAAGATAGATAATATTTGACTCATTTCATAAATTTCATTTTAAAATGAGCACTCATGTAAAATCTTTTATATATCCCCTGATTCAGCTAATTCTCAAATACTATTATTACAAATATAAACTTATGTTATATTGATGTGCACAAACTTATTCAGTTTTCATGCATGTTTTTTGTGGCTGATGTAATCATGATTGATTTGTTTTTTTTGTGTTGTGTCATGCAGATCTTCCTCATGGGTTCCGGATAGAGTGTGCAAGGCAGGATTGGTACTGTGCTGCAGAGACAGAGGAAGACAAGTTCAACTGGATACGTCAGCTGGAACAGTCCATTAGAGCTGCTCTGCGCTGGAGATAAATTTGGTGTCACATCAACAGTCTCCGTATCTGCTAAAATTTAAATTCATGTTCTTATAGAACTGGTCCAATTTCAGCTGGTTTCATGGATTTCATTGATCCTTTGAGCTGTTTGTATTATTGGAATTGCACATGCTCATTAATTCATTTGTTTGGTAAAAATAATCACATAAGATATAATGATCACCCTTGTTGGCAGTTAAGTTCCGATATTTTCCACAAAAATTTTTTAACCATCATACTCCGACTTTGGGTTCAGATGTTGCATGTGTGCCTCTTGATAATCTTGTAACAAGGCAAACTGTTATAATTAGTCTATTTTTGACAGTTTCATTTTTAGTACACTTGATAAATTGTTTGCTTAAGTCGAGATCTTGGGGATTAATTTCTCCGTTAAGTGCATTTTGAGCAACAACTTGGTCTAAGTAATCAGAATTGCACAAATTTGACAAACATAGCATTTTTGCAGGTAATTATGGAGACACCAGAAGTTATATTAATGTGTAGAGAATATAGGTAATTAGATAACAGTCACTTGGCCAATTCACAGGCTGTAAAGAATTTTATGTCAGAAATATGCTGAACATGCAAAACTTTTAATGACACTCAAATATACAGTTACAGACTTTAATTGCAGTGAATGCAAAGTTAAACATTTTTAAATAAAGCCCTGTAGTTGTTTTATTACATGAATTAGTAAATTACAAATTACAAATTTTAATTTGGTTTCAGCAAAGTTCACATGCTGTATCAACTGTTTGATGTAAAAAGAAGTCATGTTATCATGTTAAAGTCACTAATGTCACAACAGTGTAGTATGGTGAATTATCACAAATTGCATACTGTCATGTTATCAAGTGAAAGTGCATTGCTTACTTACATTATGTAATAATATGTTCCACAGTGTTTGTAAGATACCTTGCTAGAGTAGGATGAGGGCATGCATTAAAGTTATACTGGCAAGTAATAAATATATTCTAGCCTGAAAATATTAATTATTATTTACATAATTTAAACCCAGGAAGAACTGCATGTAGAATGATAGTTTAATTTTAGTTTGGTACTGTTGCATTTTGAGAAGCATTACACTGCTCCACCCACCTCTATTGAGTGAAAGTTCTTTTGTGCTTAAATCTTTTTCTTAACTGATTTTCATGTTTGATTTCTTTGTTACAGAAAGGTTTTCTGGGTTTTCTTTACCCCTGCTTTGTGTGTGTGTAAATAGATTTTATGATTCATTTTAAAACTCTTGAGAGTGAGTTTCAAATAAATTGATGATTTTTATATTTAACTATGCAGATTTATACATTTTATATTTTTAGATGAAAGTATGGCATAGAATTATCATGTTGTTAACTATATTAGTAGATTATACATTATATATTCCTTCGCAATATATCCCTTTTGTTCTTGATTCTTTGTATTTTATTTCCATGTTTAGACTGAGTCATTATTGGCTAATGTAATTTTTATTATGAATTTTTGTTTATCAGTGAAGATTTAGCAGTGTACCTTGTTAATTTTGGGATGGTTCCTGTAAGTGTCATTAGGCATTTATATTAAGTATTGCATGGTTTTCTGCAGCATCTTACGTAGCTTTTACAGTAGTGGAGAGAGAAAAGCCCATATGAGACATACTTCCATAAAGAAGATATGGAATATAAAGATGCCACCTCTCTGGACATTTTAGCCATGCAGACTAATTGAGTGTCCCACACATAACAGTTTAATTTACCATGTATAAATTTAGTTATCTGGACAACTTAAACAAAAATGACTGATTTTACGAGTGAATCTCCCTGTACCTATGTTTAGCTGTTTAATTTTCTGGACAATGTAAAATCGACAGAATGACTAAAATTTGCAAGTTTGGTAAAATGTTAACAATAATCCAAATAATACACTACACATATTTACAAAGATGGCATTTACACACTGACAGAAAAGCATTTAAGTCAGTCATTGCTATTTAATATCTAGTATAGTTTGTCAAAAGTTTTTAATGAGATTTTATCATTTGCTGCTTTTTTTGTTCTTAGAAATGCCAGAATTCTGTTTTCTGTAAACATTTTGGTGTAGCAGGGGATATAGGTAACTCCGACTTCTTGTTGGAATTTCATGTACACTTGTAGCATATTTGAACATGCCTTATTCAGTGTTTCATGTACACTTGCAGCATATTTGATTGCGTCTTTTGTAGTGTTTCATGATTTATTGAATCAGTGGTTGCAGTATGAATTAAATTTATCAAATACAAACCACATGTACTGTATATACTTGCTTATAAGTTGAGTCCAACTGCAAAATGCGTAGACCAAGATCTGCCATCACATAATGTGCTGGCAGATCTGTGTCTGTGCTGTTTGTTAGGAGTAATCAGTAGAACAAAGAACATAAACTCTGATCTTCCAGCACATTATGTGATGACAGATTACGGTCAGTGTTGTTTGCAGTTGGATTTGACTTACAAACAAGTATATATGGTAATTTTCTTAATCTCTATTTCTATGTCTTAAAATCAATTAGTCCAAAAGTACCAGAACATTATGGTTTAATTAGATGTATAAAAAAAAGTTACATGCTGATAATGTACAGGATTTCACTACAATCTCTATTCTTGGAGAATCCAGATTAACAAATCTGTTAAATCCCACACATTCTTTCTCAGATTATATTTCCTTCCAAATACCAAGGTATTGAAATGAATTGAGTCTGAAGTGACAAGATTAACTGCTTTTTACCTCAATAGAAGTAGAAAAGAACAAAAATTCTTAATCTTATTAACATGAATATATTTATAATATTTCATCCAATTATTTCTGTTCATCTGAGATAAATATAAATTTTATAGGACACACCTTAAAAATTTTACGTTTATTATCTAGGCTGCATACATCAAATGTAAACTTTCTTGTTGGAAACAAGCAGTGTGTACTCGATTTTCTTCCAGTTTTCTTGAAAATTGTTAAAAGTGTTTACCAGTATTAATATCTTGACAGTTACAAAGTGCATATGAATATGGAAATAATATCAATGCTGGACTTGCAATAGATATATGACAGCAATTTTCCAATGATTCACCTTTTGATCTTCTTTGTTATTGTGTTTTTTGTGCGGGATATTCTTGATATAGTACTATATATACTTGATTATCAAGTCCAGCTGCATGCTGCACAGACCCAGATCTGCCCTTGCATAGTAAACTGGCAGATGTGCAGTTTTTTAAGAGTAGCCAGTAGAACAAACAAAATAGATTCCAATTTGCCAATGCATTATTAAACAGCAGATCAGAGTCTATGATGTTTGCAGTTGGACTAGACTTACGTGAGTGTACATGGTACATACAATAATTGCTTTTTTTATTTATTTTAGTTAATGACTTTGTCGTTCATCTTTTCTTGTTTATTACAGATTCGCAAAGTGCTGTTTTATTTATTTGGGAAGATTATATGACAATTTAAAAAATATGGACAATGGATCAATTGTTAATGTTTTACAGTTTCTGCTGTTTTAAGGTTTGTAGTATATTTAACACTTACTGCTTCAGACTTTTACTAATCATTTTAAAGATTTACCCACAAAACATACAAATACAAAGATTTACTGACCCTGTTTTTATTTTATTGGGCTATTCAACAAGTTTTCAGTATTCTTGTGTTGTTACATTTTTCAGATAGTAATATATTTTAAAAACTTGTTATTCTAATATACAGATGCATATCCATTTTGTTTACATTTTTTTCATTGTTGGTTCACCTGGCTTAAAGGCCAAGTAAGTTTTGGCTGGTCCCTGCATCGGTTTTGCATCCTCCATTGTATGTCCATCAACTTTTGCTATTTTCAGCTTCTTCTGAAAAACTACTAAGAGCTATTCCAGAAATGATGATGTAGGAATGCTGGACAGCAGTACAAATGAAATGTTATACCAGGGTGTTTTTTGTTTAATTTATAAAATATGCCTGATACGGGGTCAAAAATGTTTTTTATTTTATACCCAGTGGTCATTTTTGGCATAAAATGCAAGTGACCAAAACCAGAATACAAGAGCATTGTAATGAAAAAAAACTTGCACATGATTGGCTTAGTCCAAGTTTTTTTCTGACTCTTCCCACCCCATTTTAGATATTCATATTTATTTTGGGGTCTGGGGTTAGAATGCATTGCCTGTTGGAAAGTTGGAATTCATTGATACCGTGCAGTGTTGACACAAGGTAGTCACTTACTAGCAGGCCAAGCAAACTTAAACAAACTTACATTGGGCCATACCTACATCAGTTTGATAGGAGGAGGAATCATTTCTCAAACATTTTGAATTTAATCAGCGATAGATGAGATGAAACTACAGTGTTGATGAAATTTGATCTGGTATTTGCCATTTTCATTGCTGGTTATGTGACTATCCAACTCTCACAACCAGTCCATGACATCAGAGGTTCAACAATCACGTGATACCAACAAAACCACCTTGTCATTGTTGTTGTAGAAAAAGTTAAACACTATTAAATACCAGTTACATACAGTTTTTAAAGAACAAATAATTCGCAACATATTTTGTTCAAGAACGATGTCCAAAAACCTGTCCATATCACATCAACCTGGAGAAACATTCAGGAGACCAAGAACATATGTCAATGTGATATTCACGTAATATCGGCAAAAATAGCATGGACATGTTTTCTCTCTTTGATGAGTCTAGCCTTCACCAGGTTGCTGCAACATTGGCTGGTTTCTGGTACATGTTCTTGGCATAAATATTATTGAAAAGTATGTTTCTTTTAATTTTTTGTCTATCAACAGTAAGTGACTTTCATATAGTATTTTCAGTTTTTTTTCAACTACTTTTGAAAGGTTTTAGTTGGTGTCACTTGACTACTGGACTTCCGATGTTATGGACATGTAAGCTGCAAAATATGAGCAGTTATGTGACAAGCAATTATTATGAATCTATGGTCTTAAATAAAGTAATAGAAAAGAGCAAAAACCTACAAGTTTTGTAAAATTCAACAAATAATTTATTTCCCTAGAATACAAAGTGAACATTTAAAATTAGACTTCAAGTAATGCGAATTAAATCCCAAATAGTACAAAAAGTTTTACCACCAGTCCTAATGAATAAAGTTCATAATTATATTCCAGTGGTGTTTGAAATAAGATCCAGTGCTGAAGGTGTTGTGTGCCTGTAGTGGCCTGTGACGTGGTGATGTGACAACAATCTTTTGATGAATCAAAATAATATAATCCAAGGTGCCCTTATTTGAATTCAGTATAATTCCAAATTATTTTTTTGTCCAAGAACATTACTGATGAGCACTTTGTATTTCCATTGAATAATAATTTAAATAAATAATTCCACCCAATTGAAAAACTAAACACAACAATAAGACTGATTTCTGCTTCAGGGCTATTCCATTTAAATATATATGTTATCTGGGGAAGGCACTTTTTTCAAAATATATGCCAGGGCACTCAGATTACCCAAAGAGTTCATCTTAAAACAATACAAAATTCTAAATTGCATCTCTGGGTGACTATTCTACATTAAAAGTGCCCTCCCAGGGTCCCATGTATGTTTTACTGGAACAGCCCTCAGATGTTTTAACAAGAATTAAGTAAAATAAAGAATGTGATAAACATCACATGCAGCAGGTTCATCTATGTGGGAATACCAGTGTCCATGACTTGGATTAAGATAATGATCCAAATGTTTAACCTACACTCAGAGAAAGACGGGGTGTAAAAGGTCAACAATGAACTTGATTTTGGACAAGTTCAAATACAAAATAAAATTATACAAAGCATATAATGAATTAAAAAAAATAACAATTCAAATTAAATATACATAACACGTTGCAGATGACAAATACCAGGTCAGATTTCATCAGTGTTTTAGTTCTGTCTCATCTATCTTTGAATTAATGAATAATAAATGCTATATTTGCAATTTCTGAGAAAATAAATCCAGGACCTGCTATCAGTTTGATACAGGTATGGCTTGATGTAATGTTTAATAAGTTTGCTAGGCCCCCTAGCAGGCAGGTACCCTATGCCAACACCATGTGGCATTGGCACATTCCAACTTTTCAATGGGTAATGAGTTCTAACCCCACATTCCAACATAAATGTCCAGATGTCTAAAATGGGGTGGGAAGGGTCAGAGGAAACTCGGACTATGGTGGTTCAAACAAATTTGCTGTATAAGGGGAGTAAATAAACAATATAGTGCACCCTAGATCCTGAAAATTTCATGAAAAGAAGCCATCCCAGGGACTTTCTTTTGTCTTAATATGCATTCATGCTAGGCTGAATTCTGCAAATAAATTTTATGCATGGTGTTGCTTGAAGAAATATCCATTTCATCCAAGGTGGGGTGGGTGGGTGGGTGATCTTGTGTCTGGCATGTGAACATAAAATAGTACCTTCCAACCAACCCCCATGCCATTATTTCTGTAATAGCCCGGAGCCAATTTCAACCAAACTTGCCAGAGAGTATCTTATCAGAAAGGGCATTCTTGAGCTTACAAATGAAGCTGATCCACCTTCAAATACGGCCACTGTTGCTAAAAATAGAAACAACTTTACATGACTTTTAAAATATCACTTAAAAGAATTTGACCGAATTTAACATCTAGGTGTTCCTGTTTTGTGCCAATCCACAATCAGATATTGCCCCAGTTACTGGAAGAACAAAAGCCTTCAGTGGGTTCTTATCAAAACTGCTGAACAGAATTGAACCGAATTTGGAAGAAAGCATCCTGGCACAAATGGCTTTCCAGTTTGTACAAATGATGCTGATTTGCCTTGATATATGGCCACTGATACTAAAAATATAAATTTTGCTAAATGATTTCTAATTTTTAAAAAAAACCTCTTCCATAGAAAGAACTTGCTTAAATTTGACAGAAAGCATCCCGACATGAAGGGCTTTCAAGATTATGTAAACAATGCCAGTCAACCATTGAGCATGGCCACTGTTACTATACAATGAAAATGTTTCAGTGGCTTTTAAAGAAAAATAACAGCATTGTACAGAATGCTTTTTTATATGAAGGCCTTACAAATTTATACTGATGATGCAAATCTGCTATTACTATGCCTTAGTAAAACATAGAATAACCTTTAAAGGGCTTCTCAAAAACCACTAAATAGAATTTGGCCCACATTTGAAAAACTTAAAGTGATTTTTTCAAAAATGACAAGGAACAGAATTTGACAAAAATTATAATGGCAATAAGTGCTTTCACTTTTCTACAGCTGATGTTGATCCCCATCACTCAAAACAGGAAGACATTGGATGACTTAATTCTCTTAGAATTGGACCAAATTTGACAAAAAGTAATCTGGCATCAAGGGCTTTCAATTTTATACAAATGATGCTGTTTTGGTAGCAGTTATCACCACTCTTGCTAAAGATTGAAAAACCTTAAACTAATTTCTTCTAAAAATCCATTCAAGAGAATTTGGCCAGATAAGACAAAGTTCCTTGACTGACATGAGGGGCTTTTTCATTTTTTTTCTTTACAAAAGATGCCAATTTGCTGTCAAATATAGCTGCTGTTACCAACAATAGGGAAACGTTCTTCTCAGAAACCACTAAACAGAATATTACCAATTTTGACTAAAAGTATAGTTACATGAATTGGTTTAAAGTTTGTACACATGATACTAATTCACCATCAGATATGGCAGTCATTATGAAAAATGAAGGTTGTTTTTGTATGTGCAGTTAGCAGGATCATAAATGTCTGCAGAAAGCATCTAGGATACTGACCCAGATTTCTTGGACAACTGCTGTTACATATATATATATATATATATATATATATATATATATATATATATATATATATATATATATATTCAAGCCAGTCTGTCTAATTTCTTGTATGACATTTCGAAAAATGTATGAATACAGCTCATGTTGCTTCTCAATGACAGGAAACTGTATATGCTCTAGTGTTTATAATTTTGCATTATTGTAATCATCTATAAACCACGTCATTTAGGTTGTGCAGTCCACATGTAGTACAGTGTAACCCAAGGATCTAAAATAAATTCTGATTTGACGTGCAATTTCACTAAGTATGCTATGCATTACAAGTTATATACAGATCTCCCTGATTATAACACTTCTCATTATAACACAATTCTGAATATACCCCATTGATACTATATAATTTAGAGTACTACAATGCTTGAAAACTTTCGGGGAAGGATTTTAAAAACAGGCAGTACAAAGTAATTCTGTATTAGTCAGCTTCTTAAAAAGGTTGAACTTCAAATTTTCTTTTATCTCAACCGGAGGGGTCAAATTGTTAACTAAATTGAAATGGTGTTCCCTAATTATCTAAAATGTTGCAAAATTTGTTGTCCATAGTTTATTGCAGAGTATTAAACTTAGACAAATGTTGTTGGTAACTACACTTCCAACATATCATCAGTGTAATATTTGCTTCATTTATTGATTTATATGCAATGACTTTATCTATCTTGCACAATTTAATATATTGTATGGATCCGGATTTGTAATATTTGTTTAAATGGGATGATTATATGACATAAAATCAGAAAACAATCTTAAAAACAGCAGTTGGTGTTTAATTAATGATACAGGGAGAGGAAAATGAGTATTGGATGTTTTGTTACCTCATTGTATTGGTGACAGAACTGAGATGCTGGATCCATAGGTATCACACCACTATTTCAAGACTAGTCCACCAAAATCCAAAGCAGCACAATCATGCCAGACCTAGCAATATTAGGTTAATAGTAAAGGCATGGAATGCAAAAGTTTGTGCAGTTCTTGATTGTTCTCCTATCCAGAGAAATGGAATGCGCTTGACCAAATATTTTTTTTTCTTCAAGTAATCGTGTGGTATCCCTTAGGGTATGAAGGGTTCAGTGAAATTTGTTCTTTATTCTTATACCTCACCAACAATTGTATGCTATTATAATTTACCATCATCAATTTGTATGGTTATTTTGTTTTGGTTTCCAGGCAGTAACTTAAGTTCTAGTGAACAGATTACAATGTAACTTGGTGTACATGAGTTCTGTTTTTTTGGGCGGGGGGGAGAGTCCAGCATCTCAAAAGTCAAGATCACTGTTGTGAACAACAAACTTGGCCAATATATTTCAAGACGATAACTTAAGTTCTAGTGAATCCATGTCTCCCAGGTAGTCTTGATAATCATTATTGGATTGAAACTGCATCAGTATTATATTACATGTATCTATACCTCAGCAGTTAGTCTTATTAGCTGTACCAGTCATATAAAAGCTTATGTAATGGTCTGTTGTCTGTCATCTGTAAGCCATGAGTACATGTTTCTTATAGCTACTCACCCTAAATGCCATGAAACTTGACAGATGCATTCATTTCTTAATCTAAATAAAAATGTTCTGCTTGAACATCAGTATTGCTACCACGGTGGCCATCATAAAATCTTGTTGCCTTTGCTTCTCATGAATGGATGGTCAAATCAATATGGGGGTTTTCACTGAAACACTTCTTATTATATACAGTTGTATCCATATGAAAATGGTGCTGATCTGAAGTCCAATATGGCTGCCACAACAGCCATCTTGAAATTCTCATCAATCCTACTTCTGAATGGATGGTCATATTGGTATAATGTTTTCACCTTAACACTTCTTATGATATCAAGTTGGTCCTAAATGAAAATGGTTCTGCCATGATTTCCGTTATGGATACCACAAAGGCCACCATGAAAATCTTGTTATTGTTACTCAGCATGATTGGATGATCATATCAGCAAGGGGTTTTTCATTAAATGTTTTTTTATATTGTCTAGTTGGTCTTAAATAACAATTGTACTGATCTGATATCCAATTTTGGCACCACAGCAGCCACATTGAAAGCCTTATTGCTACTTCTCCTCGATGGAAAGTTATATTGACAATGGGTTTCCACAAAAGACTTTTTATAATATCCACTTGGTATAAAATGAAAATGGTGCCCTGCAGACATCCAATATGGCTGCTTTAATGAACATACTAAAAATCTGGTCACTAGTTCTCATGAATGGATGGCCATACTGGAATTGGTTTTCACCAAAAGTCTTCGAATAGTGTCTAATTTGTCCTTGAGGAAAATGGTGCTGATCTTACAGCCAGTATGGCTTCCACACTGTCTTAATTTGAAAATCTATCACTCAAGAATGTCAGAGATAGTTTCAGTACTCAGCAGTTGAAAATGAAGAAATGGTCACATTTTCCTGGACTCTTATTTGTTGGTTACATTGTATGAACTTCTTTTCTGATGTCTTTTATTGAAATTGAAACTGTCACAATTCTGTCAGAACAATTCTTCACATTCTGTCTTAATAGTACATATTATACAAATAGAACTATTATTATTCCTTCTGCATTTCATGTATTTTTAGCATTGTAGTGTAAACTTTCTAAGATAGGTACTGCTGTATATAATGAAGTATAACTAGAAGAATGTTGAGCAATTTGATCGCATCACTATACCCCCCACCTTCCACCTTTATCCCATGATGGAGATGAATCTGTTTTTAAAAAAATAAATAAATGCATAACTCTTAGAAAAATGTTATGAATACACTGATTTGTCAACATGCATATCTTCAGTTTGACTGGTGTAATAAAAAGCAGAAGAATAGCTTCATTCACAAAATTCTGTCATACATTGGATCGAGGTATACATCACAAAGGGCAACAACTCTATGATAAATCACAGGAGCTGGAAAATGTATAAACATGTGCATCTGTAGATGATGACCACAATATGTACCAAGTTTTACAGCGGCCCGTTAAAAAAAACTGCGGAATTAGTTAACAAGATTGTGTCATGCACTTCACTGAACTACAAAAACAAAAAGGGCAATACGTGTAACACCCAAAATAGTGCAGGAGCAAGTGATTTGATAATATGTACATCTTAAAGTGATAAGCATAAAATATTTATCAAACAGGGGAAATAATTTCACTGCTGAGATTCTGTTATGCACTGCATCATACAGGAAAGCAAGAAAGGGCAACAACTCTAACAGATTGTGGGAGCAAGTGATTTGTTGATGTGCACATCATGACATGATGAACATATATTTACTCAATTTAATGACAATCTGTTCAGAAGTAGGTATGAATGGGTACTAATGGGATTGTCACAAGCTTTAAACTATTAGATACAAATGGCAATAACTGTAACAATAATTTAGGTCATGCTGGTAATAATTACTAGGCTCCAAGGCAATGCATAAAAAAATGGGGACTTGTTGCACTATGATGATCATATCATTCACTCCACTAAGCAACAAGATGGAAAGGGTAATAGCTGTATAAAAATTTTGAGAGCAAAAGGATTTGTCAATAAAAGCATTTTAAGATATTATGACAATAATATTTACCAAGTTTCATGGCAATCCACCAAAAACCACTGGACTAGTTATGTGAATGAGATCTTTGTACAAGTCAAAAAGAACAACAAAATGGGCATGAGAATTACTATACATCCCCAGCTTGGGGGTATAAAAAAAATCATGGTCAGCAGAACAGTTGTTACTATTAAACCATTTTAGGTGTATTACCAGAAATGATATCCCCAGACAACAATATTTCATGGGACTTGCATACAGAACTCAAAATGAATGTTAGCACAATTTTGACTTTCTGATTCATTACCTGCAAAACGAGGGATAAGTTTCATTTCTCCTTTTAAAGAATAAGCATTATTTTTGCTACTTTGTTTCCATCTGTGGCAATAATTTTCCTCACGTTTTTTAAAGTTGGTAGATGTCTTATTAATTAAGCCACTTGGAGATGGATATGGTTTCTACATATGCAGCAGCTGAAAGAACAAAAATCTATTTATAATATTTAATTGTTTTTATGGTATTCTTGTCAGTTAGTCTAGCGTGATTATTGATAAAGTTTAATGTGTGTGTGTGTGATTTAGATTTTTAACGTAGCGTTAACAATTTTTCAGTCATACCGCTACGATGTCTGCAGTGTGACAGTTTATAGTGATGTCTAGCACTGGGGCATCATGCTGCAGACATGTAGCATGATGTCCCACCCACTCACATTATTCTGACACTAGGCTGACCAGTCCTAACACTAACCTCCTAATGCTGAGCGTCAAGCAAGGCAGCTGTTAGTACCATTTTTTAAAGTCTTTGGTATGACTTGGCCAAGGTTCAAACTTGCGACCTCCCACATCCGAGGCGGACGCTCTAACCACTAGGCCACCGGAACTGTTAAGTTTAATATGTAATAATTGAATATAAAAAAAATAAAGTTATTACTATTAATGTTTCATGAAAAGCCCATGTTTGATGACAAGTTCATTCTTTATTCTTTCAGAATGTTTTGGTTAATTTTGATTTAAGAACACTTGAAGTCAAAAAGCCCACAGTTCACCCATCTTTCTGGAAATGTACAAGTTTGGTCCATGGGCTTATTTAAAGATGCTTTTGGATATATTGAAATTGGCAACTACTTTAGTCACATGATATGAATCAAATTGTAACATTGGACGTACTTAAATGTAATCATCACTCATAGTGAATGTGTAAGAAACTGAAAGAGGCCAAAACAGAAACGTTTCTTCCATTTTTTAGAAAAAAACTTATTCATTTCAAATTTAAATTGCAGATTTGTTACTGGCCATTGTGTTAATTTAATTAACTAATTAATTAATGTTATTTTAATTAACTATCTTCAATTATGATGATGTATTTCTTCACCTGTTCATCTGTCAAATTGCCCTAGGTGGAAAATATCAGTAATGTTACCTCTTCGGCTCTGTCTGAGATGAAGCCATCAAAAAGAGAGAAGGGTGTTCCAAATGCTGGCATACCTAGACTCTTGCATTTCCATTTTTCATGACAAAAGTTACTATTAGAAAGTGCAAAATTATGCTGTAGATTCTGTCCTTAGTTAAGACACAGGAATTGGCAAAACAGTACGAATTTAATGCACTTCTTTCTTGCCTGATTTATATTTTAAGCTATTGGGATAAAAAACAACACAAAACTGCCAATAATTCTGTGCAACTAGTTTCGCATTTACTGTTTGCTTCTTCAGGCACAAAATGTTTGGAAAGAAACAGATGATGTCTTTATATTTTAAAATAACAATCATGTCATTTATGTAGCATCATAAATGATATGCATCATCATAGCAATTTTATATATATGACAGGATCGAAAAGATATGAGTCTGTAATGAAACCCGAATCACAACCAGCAAGCCGACCTCAAAAGCCAATGTTGTAAGGATTCATAAGTTAGATACTTTGTATCCTAATGGCCTTAATACCAAGGCACTATATAAAATTGTATAAAATGTTAATTAAAAATTTGATATGTTGTATATCCTTTATAAAAATATAATTGTATGTATGACTGTTTTTCTCTATTTTATTATTTTACTATTTTAAGCTATGATACACATAGATTTGTAAGCATGTAGAACTCATGTGAGTTCATTTATTTTCTGGATATCAGTTTGCGTCAAATGGACAACAGGGGGTATTTGGTATTTAAATTCAGGGATTGGCAAACAAAGGATATTTCATGGGTACATCAATTCATGAATTGGCAAACAAACGATATTTCATGGGTACATCAATTCAAGGATTGGCAAACAAATGATATTTCATGGGTGCTTTAATTTGTGGCTTGGCAACAATGGGTGTTTCATGGGTACTTAAATTTGTGGCTTGGCAAACAAAGGTTATTTTGTGGGTACATCAATTCAGGGATTGGCAAACAAATGATATTTCATGGGTTCTTTAATTTGTGGCTTGGCAACAAAGGGTGTTTCATGGGTACTTTAATTTGTGGATTTTAGAAAGGCATCCATTGAATTTGTCTGATGAATATTTGATTGTTGGGTCTGTAGCAATCACAAAATCGACAAAATTTTATATCCCACAAAAAATAGTAATTAGTACTAAATACCATGTTTACTGTATATGTTCAGACACACCCTAAATTAATTTTTAAAGTTATTTTTTTTGCAATTATGTTTTTACGAGTTGAAAGTTGTGGGACACCTTTTAAATCATTCAAAAATTACATGTGGGAAAATGCACTCCAACTTAAATTTTATTTAAAAAAAAATAAAAAACTGCAACCCAACCCTTCTCCTGCACACATATAATCCACCTTTTCAGTGCATGAATATTTTTTAGCTTCCTGCAGTGAAAAATTATCTTTGGAGGCAGCAAATCTCCTGAAGCAGAAACTGCAAGGACTAAAGTCGGATTTTTTAAAAATCTGCACCAGTTGTGCCAATTCTCACACTTTTAACCCCCATCTTATCGACAGTCCATCCAGCAATGAGATCAAAGTACACTGGAATTTCATCCATGTTAATGATCATATTGTTGGTGAAATCAACTTCAGATCTTCTCTTCTTGCCTTCACAAATTCATTGAATGATTTTATTTTCTCCAAATCTTCTGGGCAACACTGGGTCATCAATGTCAGTGCACAAAGCACTATATTGTGTCACTTTAAACATTGTTCCATTATTTCAATTTATTTTCAATATTTCCATGAATACCAGTAAAAAGGAACCAAAGTAGGCTTCCCTATGTTTTTTGACTTTGTGTGTGTGTGTGTGTCTATATATATATATATATATATATATATATATATATATATATATATATATATAGATAGATAGATATATATGTATGTATAATAGGTACACTTAAAAGAATCCAAAGTTGGCTTTCAAGGTCAGCTTGGTTTGTAATAAAATAACGTTTGTATTTGATATCCTGTTGGTAAGTTCAAACAAGGAGTTTATTGCTCACTGCCGGTTGTGTTTATTCACCACCCAGGCTTTTATTTGCTTCGAATCTAGTCATAATAAATACAAACAGGCATCAATGTCTGCGATAAGTTGTGCACACAGCAATAACTGGCTTTAATAATACTTTTTGTAACCCATGCTAGCAAAAAAAATTGTCATTTACACTCACAGTAAATGTATTTTCAAATAATGATTTTTTTTTGTGAGATACTGTCATACGGGGGCCCCGATTGGCAGAGTGGTCTAAAACGCTTACTGTTACGAATCATTGCCATCTCACCTCTGTCTGTGTGGGTTCAAGTCTCGGGTTTGGCCTATGTGGGTATGTGAAAAAGCTTGCCAGTAGCTTCTTGTGGGTTGGTGGTTCTTTCCGGGGTTTTCCTGGGTTCTTCCTCCACCATTAATACTGGCCGCCATGTATAGCCTATCTTGTGCTGAATAATGGCGTTAAACTCTACAACAATAACAACAACTGTCATACAGATAACCTGGATATAATACAATCTTGGTTATTTTGAGCCTAACACTGTCATGCATGAATGGCAGATGCCTTCAAGCAATCATTGTTATTTCCCTCTCTTGTTTGTAATTTTGTTGGATCCAGTTTTCAGTTGGACAACATTCAAACCATTTGAGTACAATCAAACACAGTTTGTTTCTCTATATTCAAGTAAATGAACAATGTGTTGTGTGTTATTTGACATAAGTGATAAACGCTATAGTATGGATGCCTATGCTACATGCATGAGTTCATGGATATATTTTTTCTTTAATGCTTATGATGAAAAAACAGGAATAAATGATAAAATACAAGGTTAGTTTCTTTCATTTTATTATAAAATAAGCAGTGGAGAGGGGACAGCTGCAAATTGAACACAAATTTATTTAGTTTCTTAAGTCTTGGGACATATGACCTAGGGGAAAGAAAGTTTCACCATAAGTACTGGGACAGGAAAAAAAAAAAAAATTATTTTATTGTGTCCCAATATATACAGTAAAATATGGTGAGGTGAATAATCACTATCTGTCATGTATTAAAGCACATATGTGTTAGCCTGCACATGCATGCATGTTTTATGCTTTAATTTATGATGCCAGTACAGGGTTTACTCCTGTATAATATGCCCAACAGGAAACAACATAGATCTAGATCTGCATTTGTATATACTGGTAGATCTGCCTTTGTATATGCTAACAGATCTGCCTTTGCATATGCTAGCAGATCTGCCTTTATATTGCTGGCAGATCTACCTTTGTATTTCTGGCAAATCTGGGTCAATACTATTTACTCATGCTTTCAAGGAAGCAGCAAAGACCCTGATCTGGCAGCATATTACAAGTATGTAATGGCAGATCTAATACTATGCTGTTTTGAGTAAAAAAGGTACACTGATCTGTCAGGGAATTGTGATGGCAGAACTGAGGCTACACTGTTTGCAAGAAGATAAACTCCAATGGGAGATATGGTACACCGTAGAAACAAGGGTAAACTGATCTGTCAGGGAATTGTGATGGCTGATCTGAAACTAAACAGCTTGCGGCAACAAGGTAGACTGATTTGTCTGGGAATTCTAATGGCAGATCTGAGGGTACACTGTGATAGCAAGCTAGATTAATCTTTCAGGAAATTGTGATGGCAGATCTGAGGCTACACTGTGGTAACAAGGTAGATTTGAGGCTGCACTCTTGCATTAACAAAGCTGACTCATCTGTCAGGGAATTGTGATGGCAGCTCCGACACTTATGCTATTTCCAGAAAAAAGTGGAATGGTCTCTCAGGGAATTGTGATGGCACATCTGACACTTATTTATAGTAACAAGGTGGAATGATCTGTCAAGGAATTGTGATGGCAGATCCGACAGTAATTTATAGTAACAAGGTGGACTCATCTGTCAGGGTATTGTGATGGCAGATCCGACAGTTTTTTTTAATAGTAACAAGGTGGACTGATCTGTCACTGAACTTTGGTGACATCTTTGAGTATACACTTTTTACATATTAATTGCTTAACATCTGTATTTATACCAAGATCATTATGTTATAAGAAAATGTATTTCCTCCATAACTGAAATGTAATCTCTAGTCAACTAGTTTTTGGCAAATAAAGTATTTGTATATCACACACAATGCATTTGGTGTGGTAGATGTTTTTTTGCAAATTCAGTGACAGTGCCTTAGAAAATTCACTGGACTCCAAATTAGTTCAACCTGAAACAGTTGTAGCCAAGAACCTCAGCTTAGAAAACTACTATTTTTATTCAATGAATTTTCTAGTGCTTATTCCATTTCAAATCAGTTGTGTGTCCCTCGTGTGAAAGATTTATTCTATTAATGGATAGTTTTATATTTAGAATAAAATTTAAGGGAGTCGTGGAGAATTTCAGCAAGACATGATCTATAATTAGCAAATCATCTTCTACATTGGTCAGGTAAGCTTTAAACTTTATGGAAATTTCCTGGGCAAAATAACATTTTCAGGGATTTATGTACTGCATTTTTAGTTGGACATGCAATTCATCTTCTGCAAGTGATTGGAATTAGAAAAACCTACAATGTTAATTTTATCAATCTGTCAAAAAGATTTTACAGTTGTGGTGGCAAGTAGGTTGCCAAGTCAGCTTTGCATTGTCCAGTCTTAATCCCCATTTCCTATGCTATTTGAGTCATATAAGTTGCTGTAGAAGTTGGCAAGAGAAAAGTTTATATATACCCTAGGTACCAACATAAAAAAATATCAGACATATGTTTGATTAACCCAAATCCACTGGACTTCTTTGTTTCTCATGAAAAAAGAGTGGCAGTTAGCTGTTGCATGTTCTGTAAACTCAGTGAAATGCATGGTAAGGCTCCAGTCATACAGTTTCTTCTGGCTTTCTACCCTCGAAATGCCTTAAATCATCTTTGATACTTGGGTCAAGAACAGATGTGCATAATCTGGCACCAACCCAACCAATCAATCCCTATTACATAAGAAGTTTTGTGCATTTTTTATATCCTTGATGCTTTTTGTTTTTAAAATCAGTAGAGGGATACAAACAAATGGGATGGTGTTAACTCATTTCTTCCTTGGACGTGAATTGGTATTTAGTTGAAACAAAGGCCAATGATAAATTCAGCATGTGGAGAGTTTACTGCAAAACTCTGATAACAGTCCAAGTTAAATAAGACATGGAGAAAAATGAAGTGTTGGAAACCAATGGCTAATGATTCAAGTCTTTCATGATTTGTAAAATAACTGAGGCTGGTGGAAACTCTGAAATAAAAGAAATACTTTGAGGAGTGTTGTCAGTGTTGGTTACAACATTAAAATCAGCAAAAATGTTTTAAATTTGAATGCTTTAAGAGCTTATTTTAATTTTCAGTTTAATTGCATGCATATATTATTGGGATTTTGTGAAACCATAGCATCAGTTTAGATTATTCATGACAGTATCCTCTCAAAATATCTATGGAGCTTGTTTCTACAAGTAGTGAAATGGTGAACTATTGACAATACCCACTCACCTTCTCTCACTGAATTTGTCTTGATTGGGAGAAGTGAACAGGTGCTATCCATACTTTTCCCCCTTATTTAGCAATAGAAATTAGTGCTAGCATGATCATAGCACTATTTGTGCCCTGTTTCTCTGAATGAAACTTACATAAATGCCCTCTTTGGAGGCAGGGCTAAGTCAGGCTTGTAATATCTAAAAGGTCTGTGTTACCATCATGGATGTTACTGATTGAAATCCGTCTAGGAAGGCAATTTTCCAAATCCAAATGAAACTACAGTCCCTCAAAGGGACTGAATCTCTACTGGTGAAATAAATTTCCAGGAATTCAAGATAAGACTGTTTCTTCCTTCTAATTGCTCAATTTTGAAAACATATATTCTAAAGTGATAACAAGATTTCATAATCTAGGAGTAGAAATAATAGGATCTTCAGGATTGCCATTAAATTTTCATTTACAACCAGCTAGACATCACAAGAAGTTGTTCAGCCAAATCCCCAAGTTGATGGGACCATTGATGCAGGACAAGTAGTGATAACAAGGTTTTAAAGATGGCCACTGCAGCAGTTTTATTAAATATCTGAGCAGCACCTTTTTAATTTAGGACCAACTAGACATTACAAAATGTCATTTAAGAAAATGCCCATGTTGATATGATCATCCAAAGAAGGATGAGCAGGGTAAACAAGACTGTCAAGATGGCCACTGTGGTAGCCATTTTGGATGAACAAGCAGCACCCTTGTCATTTAGGACAAACTAGACATGTTCAAGATGGCTGCTGTGGCTTTGAGACATATAGTCTGAATGAGTTATAGGACCATCTTATGTTGCCTACAGCCAAGTGGTCTTGTATAGTATGCATCATAACTTTTCCCCCAATATCTTAGCTAACACATTCAGCCAGTTTATATAAATAGCTCCTGTTCTCTCTATTCTAGCCTTAGCATGAACTGCCCCCCCCTCCCAAAACAAACCATTGAATATATTACCCAGTCAAATCTACTTTAGGAATGTAACTTCTGCTATGCACCCCACACCCATCTAACCATCCCTAAAAAAGATTTCAGTTTTGATCTTTCCCATCAATATACCAAGTAGAAGTTATGAATAATATCAAAAGGACTGGAACTCGTCCAAGATAAAATTATAAGTAGAGTTATTACCAATGGTTGTGTAACAAAGGGTATTGCTCTTTACTGTTTGCTCAGCAGAGTTTTGCATGGAGGAAATGCTACATGAACACCAAAAGGTGAAGATGGCCATTCAAGGGTCACAACTCTTCCAACACAACATGGAATACTGACAATTCAACTCATTCAGGGCCTCGATAATGTAAATGTACAAGATAACTGGTTGAAATGTAACATTCCAGAGTAAGGCTAGGCAGCAGAATGCAAAGTTAGGAGGATGGCCAATCAAAGGCCATAACTCTTCTGAAAGATCATGTGAAACACTTCAATTAAGTCTTTCCAAGTCTCATCAATATAAAATTGCATGCCAGATTTGGTCTAAATGTAACGAAGCTTAGCAAAGATATGCTGTGGAGACCAAAGACAGAAGGACAGGTAAATATGGGGAATAACTCCTATAAATGATGTTGTGGAACTCTGGAATCATTAACTTGAAGTGTCATCAGTCTAAAGGGCCAGAGATAACTCTGGTTGAAATCCAAAAAATTCTGGTGAAGATAACATGTGGAAACCAAAGCCAGGAATACAAGCAATTAGGGGCCTAACTCTTAGAAATGAGACTAAACCTATAAAAGGTGAAGTTTGACCATATACCCTTGTATGTCTAAAGTGGGGATCAAAACCAAAATTGCAAGTGCAAAGTGAGCATATTACTGCTGCATTGACCAGGAATTCATCACTGACTAGACATAAAATTGCAGATGCATTGTTACGTATATGTAATTAAATTGCTTGTTTGGTAGTTTTATATTCATTTTTTACTTTTTTATTTTTTTCATTACATTATAATGATAATTTTCACGGGATCAACTATTTTCGAAAAATCACTTCTCTGCTTTGACCCGATTTAAACATAAAAGGTATTACATTGTCAGTATTTTTAGCTCGCCTTGGTTGAGACATTTTGTAAACACTAAGCGAAAATGATTGGCTATTACCAAGGTCATATTCGGCCCATGTGTTAGCCGAGTTGTAAACAGTCTTTCTTTTTTTAATTTATTCCAGTGTGGGAATCTGATTCTTAGATAGGGCTATTCTAGCGTACATGTAAAATAGCATTTTTTTTACTGTGCTGTTCAAATTAGTGATCATGAAGCCCATCACATGAGCCACTATGTGATCTAAAATCGCGGCATAAAACAGACGTTCTCTAGTAGATTTAGGCAGTCGTAAAATATATCTTTAGGCCGAAAGGTATTCTTGTTGCCATTTGATTTGAGTTTATTATTTACAATAATTTATTCACCCTGGAAAATACTCGTCTTCTTTATAAAAGTTCTGGGACAAAGACATTCAGTGGAAATTATTCTGGAATTCTAAACAGAACATTATAAATTGTGCAACAAATCTTCGGAATTCGGAAATTATGAAAAATCTGGACCAGAAACTTTTGCATTTACAACAACAAGAAAGGAATGAACTTAAACAGTTATTATTCAAATATGAGCACTGTTTCCAGATATTCCTACGAGGACAAACAAAATTTTTCATGACGTTGAAATTGTGGATTCAAAACCTGTGAAACAACACCCATACAGGATGAACCCTCTCAAACAGGAATACTTGAAAAAAGAAATTCAGTATTTGCTGGAGAATGATTTCATAGAGCCCAGTAAAAGTAATTGGAGTTCACCATGTATACTTGTTCTGAAACCAGATAAAACTTTCTGTATGTGCACTGATTATAGGAAGGTGAATAGTGTGACAAAAACAGATTCATTTCCATTACCAAGAATCGATGACTGTATTGATAAAATTGGAAATGCCAAGTACATCACCAAATTTGACCTTCTGAAAGGATTTTGGCAAATTCCACTAACGGAAAGGGCAAAGGAAATTTCGGCATTTGTGACTCCAGATGGACTCTATGAATATAAAGTAATGCCGTTCGGGATGAAGGGTTCCCCAAGTACTTTTCAACGCTTGGTGAATATGATTACCTCTGGTCTAGATAACTGTGATGCTTACATCGACGATGTCATTACCTCCAACGACACCTGGAAAGAACATCTAGCAACAATTTGGAAATTCTTTGACAGACTCACTGATGCAAATTTGACAATCAATTTATCTAAAAGTGAGTTTGCCGTGCTTGTGTAACTTTTCTAGGACATATTATGGGACATGGTCAAGTTAAACCTATAGATGCTAAGGTCAAGGCTATCTCTGAATTCCCTGTGCCTGTCAGTAAAGAGCAACTGATGCAATTTTTTGGTGTGGCTGGTTACTATCGGAAATTTTGTTCCAATTTTTCTAATATAGCTGAACCCCTGACAAACTTGTCGAGTAAGAAAAACAAGTTTCTTTGGACTGAAAAATGTCAGGAGGCATTTGATAGGTTAAAAGCCATACTCAAAAGTGTGCCGGTTCTTACAGCTCCAAATTTCAATCAATCTTTTAAATTATCTGTTGATGGAAGCGATGTTGGGGTTGCAGCAGTATTGATTCAAGAAGACAGAAATGGTGTTGATCATCCAGTGTGCTATTTCTCTAAGAAATTAAATAAGCACCAAAGAAATTACTCAACAATCGAGAAGGAATGTTTGGCTTTAATATTGGCATTACAGCATTTTGAAGTTTACATTAGTTCAGCTCCTTCTCCGGTTGTTGTGTTTAGTGATCACAACCCCTTACTTTCATCGATAAGATGAAAAATAAAAATCAAAGATTATTAAGGTGGAGTTTGTTTTTACAAGAATATAATCTTGACATCAGGCACATCAAAGGAAAAGGCAATTTGATTGCAGATGCATTTTCCCGTGTATAGAAATATTATTTCATGTACACTTTGTATAATTCATAAGAATTTTCTTATGTAATTTTATTTTACCTCATGTATAATTTACATATGGTAAAAAAGCTTTATTACATAAATCTTTCTTTTTCTTTGGGGGGGGAGTGTTAAGTATATATAATTAAATTGCTTGTTTGTTAGTTTTTAATTCTTTTTCATCTTATTTTTGTTTCATTAGATTTTATTATAATGATAATTTTCATGGGATTTGACTATTTTCGAAAAATCACTTCTCTGTTTTGACCAGATTTGAACATAAAAGGTATTACATTATCAGTATTTTTAGCTCACCTTGGTTGAGATGTTTTATAACACTAAGCGAAAATGATTGGCTATTACCAAGGTCATGTTTGGCCCACATGTTAGCCGAGTTGTAAACAGTCTTTCTTTTTTTAATTTATTCAAGTGTGGGAATCTGATTCTTAGATAGGGCTATTCTAGCGTACATGTAAAATAGCATTTTTTTTACTGCGCTGTTCAAATTAGTGATCATGAAGCCCATCACATGAGCCACTATGTGATCTAAAATCGCAGCATAAAACAGACATTTTCTAGTAGATTTAGGCAGTCGTAAAATATATCTTTAGGCCGAAAGGTATTCTTGTTGTTGCCATTTGATTTGAGTTTATTATTTAAAATAATTTATTCACCCTGGAAAATACTCATCTTCTTTATAAAACTTCTGGGACAAAGGCATTCAGTGGAAATTATTCTGAATTCTAAACAGAACATTATAAATTGTGATTCAATGAGGAACTGTTGCCATCAGTACAATGACCTCATCTGACGTCATCGCCTTCCATACTGGAACTTCATCAAGATTCGAACCCGGATTCAATTAGAGCTGTTAAGTGATAGGACTTGTATTTTTCAATTCTAGGATTAATTTTTGGATTATATTCACAAACCGTAAGTCCTATTTCATATTTTTATCTTGTTTTCAAGGGAAATAAATTATTTTGTTAAAAATTTACAAAGCTTGTTGACTTCACTCTTTTCTTTTGTTACTTTTGTAACGGACTACACGTAACAGCATTCTTTCCACAATATTTTACCTAATTTGGTGCCTAGAGTTATCATAAATATATTAAACAACAGAAGTCCCTCAAAGTCACTGACCTGTATCTGATAATCTTCAGTGATTTTCAAGATGGTCACTATGGCAACACTTTAATTTAGAACCAGTACACATCAAATAAAATCTTTTGGTGAAAACTCTATGTCAATACGACCAGCCATTTAGAAGTTGCATTGAAAAGATTTTTAAGATGGCCATCATAGTTACTTATTTTAAGATTGGCACCTTTTTCATTTAGGTTTGTTTTTCTTGGTTTAAATGGCAGTTTTAGCACATTATCAACTATATCTTGCCCAGGAATTGGGAGCTAAGTGCATTTTTCAAGGACTCACTGAGGTATCAAACTGGCATGGGTTGGCATCTAACCCCAAACTCTTAAATTACAAGACCAATGCTATTCTACTGCTACTCCCTGTCATTGATGTCCAATTAGATATATTTTGGTGAAAACCTTATGTCATTATGACCATCCAACCAGGTGAAATATTGACAAGATTATCAAGAGTGTCTCTATGGTGGCCATACTAGCTGTCGGATTGGCATCAATTTCATTTAGGACTAACTAGGCACCATAAGAAATCTTTTGGTGAAAACCACAAATAAATAGGGCTTTCCATTTGGGAGTAGTAGCAATACAATGATTTTCAAGCTGGCCTTCATATTGTCTATAATTAATATAAGATTGGCACCATTTTCAATTCAGCACCAACCACATGAGGTAAGTCTTTTGTTGAAAATACCATACCAATTTGACTTTCTGTTCAGAAGAAGCAATGATTTTTTAGATGTAGGATGTTGGATCATCACCGTTTTCATTTTGCTAGAATAAGAGATTGTAAGTAGTCTTTTGCTGAAAACCCCATGTCAATATGATCATCCATCTAGAAGTAGTAGCAATATTAAGACTCTCATCATGGCTGCAGTGGTGACCATATTTCTGATGTCAGATCAGCACCATTTTCATCCAGGATCAACTCGATCTTGGGATGAATGTGTCTCAAGTTTCATAGCAATCCTCCAAATAGCAATAACAAGCTTGTGCTAAAAAATTGATGGATGATAGACAACAGGCCATCCCATCCGTTCTTTGGTATTTAACCAGTAGTGCTAACAAAGGATAGTGCTGAAAGTCACTCTTTGTCACATATAGTCTATCATGTCACAGCAAGCTGAATAAATAAAAATTAAGAATAAATAATAAACCAAACAAAAATTAACAGCAATGAGTGCATTACAAAGGGCCCCACTCACTACAATTTGCTCAGCAGGACCCCAACTTGCTACAATTTGCTCAACATGGCCTCCACTTACTACAATTTGCTCAGCAGGGCCCCCACATGCTACACTTTGCTCAACAGGGCCTCCACTTGCTACAATTTGCTCAGCAGGTCCCCCACTTGCTACAATGTGCTTAGCAGGGCCTAAATAAAGGCATGTATGTTGAAACATCAAACTTAAGAGAATGGGTGATGTGGAATGTTGGAAATTCCTCTTGTTCTAGGTCTCATCATTATAAATAAATTTTACTGAAATCTAAAACTCCTTACTAAAGTTATGCTGCAGAAAGCAGGGTCCATAGTTCTGTTCTAAATGGTAATGTGGAATGATGGAAATTAACAGTATTCAAGAATTCATGAATCTAAAGCCACAAACCAAATTCGACTCAAGTCTGACAAACCTTGTTAAAGCTATCCTGCAGAAACAATAGGTGGACAATCATGGGAGAAAACTCCTGGAAATAATCATAGGACATACTCCTGGAAAAATGCCATGGAAAGCTTCATGTCCACCTCTTTGAAGGTTCATCAATACGAAGTCACATACCGAATTTTGGTTTAAATCCAACAACCTTGCTATATTTATGCTCTGGAAAGGCAAGTCTAGATGGATAAGCAAAGTGGGGACATTAAAAAAACTAAATATTGCCAAGAAAACCCTGCTGGAAACTGAACTCGTTCAAGGTCTTGTCAATACAAAGTGGAACACATTTAAGGTCTCATCAATACTGCATGCCAAATAAGTTGGAAATGCAACAATCCATTCTCAAGTTAAGCTGCAGAAAATGAAAGCTGAACTGTAGAAATGACAGAAGGAAAGGCAATCAGGCTCCTCCAAATGAGGAAAAAGGCTCGAAATCACTTTTCTGAGGCCTCGTCAATATAACGCTGCATCCCGAATTTGGTTAAATTACAGAAATTCCTAGTAATGCTATCTTGCAGAAATCAAACTGCTGACAGATGGACTGGCAACCTGATTACCATAGGGGCAGTGCTGACTTCAAGTGGAGCCCTTGGTAGATGCACAATATTTACTTTCATGAAACCAGATTAACATAGAAGGGAATTGTCTCCCTTAACCAGTTTGCCCATGAGATTTACATGTATGACTTAATCTGGATGAAATAAAAAAAAATGCACATACTGAAGTACATGTCAAGACGAAACAAATTTCAATAATTTCTAATGACATTTTACAGAAACAGTTTTAAATGGAAATGCCCTCATGATATAATTGTCAGCTACTTACAGATATTGATAGAGATTTACTTAAAATAAACATATAGGTATTAATACTTGTATGCTGAAAATTTACAAATAGTACATTTTATATTCATAATGCCTTTGTTGTCAAATAAAAACAGGTTTTACTATACGTTAACATGTGTGTGCAAAACAAAATGTAAAAATAGAAAGTGTAAGACTAACAGAAATTTTATACATGTAGGATAGAAAAATTCCATCACTGTTTTGCCAATAGTCAGATGCTAAATTCTGACTCTAAAAGTGAAATTTTGCAAAGCAATGATGCATAATAAAGGATTATTTTTCTCACAATCCTGAACAAATAACTGACAAAGTCAAAATGGTGTACTGTGAATTGTGATACAACTTTAAAACTGCAAAACACCTGCAAAAAGTTCCTCACCTTATGTTTGATCATTAAAAAAATAAGGTTTACGCTGGAAAATTAATTGTAAACTTAAAATATCCTACAAATACATATCGGCATTCAAAGAACAGCAGTTGATATCATCAAGGTAATGCCAATACACAATGTTGGAATTGTATAATTTGCACAATGATAAAATGTGAACAGGTAAAAAAATAAAGTCCCAAGAGGTGACTAATGGAGACAGGAGCTGCGCTGTGGTTAGCAAGCTGGACTCGTGATGAAATGGGTGTTGAGCTGGTACTAAATAACTACTGTTGCTGTGCCATAAATCACAGAATAGAGCAAATCCAATCTTATCCCCAAGTTTATAGGAGACAGACAACATAAAATTGATTATCCCTTTCATATATAATAACAACACAAATTAAAACAAGAGATCCAAGTGGGCCTGATATTGAAGGGCTGCTTGTATAACAGTTGTTCAAAAGCATGTTTATGCAGTATTATTAGAACACAACCGGATGTAAACTATTTTGTAAACTTTGTATCATGTCAATTTTACCTATTTTACTTATTTTCAAAGAAAAAAAAGCATAATTCTTATGCATAGTTTCGTGGTCATATTCAAACTCCTACAAGATCTTGATTTAAACCTAAATCAAACCGTAACAGAATCATGGCCACAAGAATGCAAGCATCGAAGGACAGACAATGGACACAAGGCCCTACCATAAGCTTACTTGGCCTTGCAAGCTAAAACAACAATTACAACAATGGCTGTTTTGACTTGAACTAGACTAAAATTGTACTTGTTGTTAGGTCAATAAGGGCTAAATATCCTATAAACTTTAACTAATATGAAAATTAATATGAAAATTAATATGAAATACTGCCGTTTAATGCATACTGTGAAACTATGCTCAAGTGATGACAGAAATTGGTTTTCTTTTGGCTAGTTTGTGTGCACTATGAATGCAGATGGTCATGTGATGAAGACAGGAGTCACATGATGAACAACAGAGATATTTGCTGGCATTGTTCTACACTTCTACACTGGAAAACATGATCACACACAAACAGGAATCTGAGAAAACTGTATCTACCATTAAATTTATAAATACATTCACATCTATAGCTACCTACATTAAAATAGATGGTGGTGTTACATGATTCTGATTCAGCTTTTCAACTCCTGAGATTCAACTCTTATGAACAACAATAATGAAATTCAACAACTTGCAAGTTCACAGTAGGCTCAACACAGTACAGTAATGATTCAATCACAAAAACGTCATCCATTTCTCACATGTATGCAATCACAAAAATGTCATATGTTTTTCTTGTGCATTCAGTCACAAAATAATTGTACATTTCCCATTTGTATTCAATCATAAAAATGTCATACATTTTACACATCTATTCAAACAGTTGAACATTTCTCATAAATGTATTCAATCACAAAAATGTCATACATTTCTCACATGTGCATTCATAACTTGGTCGACTTCTAAAGAAATTACAAGGCACAATTGCTGGCAGAAGAAATCTATGCCTACAGACAGATTAATGCATTTTAAAAGTGTCTGTACTATAAATTGACTATTTTCTTTAGAATAACATGATCAATTTCATACAAAAGCTTCTAAATTATAAGAACCATGGAATAAACCTGACTAAAACTACTAAACAGCAAGAAGCCATGGCCTGCATGCAAGCCCACAATTGATGCATTTTGATAAAATGTAACCTTGACAACAAGGTCAAAAAGCTGAGCAAGCATATCACAAAATAAAATGTTTCAACTTCATATTGAGCCATCCAATATATGAACAAAATCCATCAGGCAATTAGGAATTGTAAGCAAATGAAAAATCTTGGACCAAAACCTAAATGCAAATTTTCAATGAGTGTCATCTTGATCACATGGGCAAAGAGCCAAGCGTGCATGGCATATCTTAGATTTCCTAATGATTCATCCCAAGTATGAGGAAAATCTTTTAACGGAGTTTAGAAAATACAAGCAAATGAATTTTTTAAAAACTAAAACCAAACCCAATTATGTATGACTCGGACCTTGACCCCAAGGTCACAGGGATGAGCAAGTGTGATGAAGGATGAATTGTATTAGCTTCATCATGATTAATGCCAATAATGATGAGAATATATCATGGAGTTCAGGAAATATTGGCAAATGAAAACCATAAATTGCTGATGCTGCCAATGGTGGCAGAAAAGTGTGTCTTATTTCCCCACAAATGTAGGCTCAAGAATACTTCTGCTGAAGCTAATTATACAAATCTAAAAAAAGATACAGTTAACTTGCCTGATAGAGATAAATGCAATAGCTACTGAAATTTACTTTCTAAACTTTTTATTATTTGTTATGAAAATACCATATTTATTTCAAATTTATGAACTGTTTCCAAGTTGGTGCCTTTCCATTTGAACTTGTTAATATTTTCTTGAATACAGGCAAAACCTATTTTCTTGATACAATCTTAAATTAGAGACAGAACCCAACCCAGCAAGTGCAACTAAAAAGAACTCAATCAACTACTGCATGAATGAAATATGGTGTGCATCAGGGCTCAACTCTTGGATCTATCTTATTTTTCAAATACATTAATTGCCTGCCATTGTATACAGAGAAAAATGAAACTTTATATATGATGCAACATTCCACTCATTGGGTCCAAAACAGTTGAATCATTTCAGTAAATGGTGTCATGACAAGGGAATGTATGCTCTTATGTATATTTAATTTGTATTATTTGTTGGCTTTTCTTAAATGAATATATGTTATATATATCTGCATTTTGTATCAAATTTGTCCAAAATCAAGGTCATGGTGTACTTGACCAGTAACATTTATTTTGTAAGCAACACAAAACATAGCTAATATTTCTCAATCATTGTGGATTAAATATTACATCATTTTCAACTGAGGTAAAAATGTTTATTTGACTCTGGGCTAGGACATCAGATTTCCACTTGGAAATTCCTAAACTTGTTGACAACTCTGAATGTTTTAGAGAGGAGGCTGACCTACATCCTGGCTCTATTATTGTGTCTTAGCTTTTTAAATAATGTTGTTTGCTTGAAAAATTACTCATTCTTGTCTTAATATCTGAAAAAGAATCAGTCTTATTGTTGTGCTCAGTTTTTCTTTGGGTGGATTCATTCATTCAGATTATCATTCACTAGAATTACAAAGTGCTCAATAATATTCTTGGACTGGAACATTGATTTGGAATTATAGCAAAATCAGACAAGAACATCTGGATTATATTATTGTAATATATCAAAAGACTTAGCACATCATCACACTCCAGGACATTGACACATTAGCATGTTTTAGATTACAGGCACATCATGTCTGTAACATCGGAACTTCAAAGAAATATCACTACAAAGATTGAAGAAATATCTACCAATACAAGCAAGAAAACTCTTCAAGTTACATGTTTCCCATAATGCACTACTATTGCAAAGTATGGGGTTCATACACACAAACCATGTTTAAAAACAAAGAACAAACGCATTGAAATAATCATTTGAATAGACAGGATCTTCTGAATGAGATTGGCCACAACTTCAACTGAAGCAAGCTGACAATCTTACCATATTCAGATCAGGATGTTTCAACTAACTAAGCACACAATGTCTCCCACCCAATATTCTGTTTCTTGTTTTTCAGCTGCAAATATGTTCCATGATGTACATGTACATACATTGGAAGTTTTAAGTGAAATATTCTTGTGACATTTAATCCATAATTATTACACTCATTCTTTCTTTCTTTGCATAGAATGATGTATGCTCCATGAAGGCTCCATGTAAGATTAGCTAAACAGAAGTGGTGCCCTCTGAAAATATTATTATTATTATTATTATTATTATTATTATTATTATGATGGAATGACTTTTTTAATAATTCACGTAAATGTGAACAGCGAATAACTCATGACAACAACAGAAAAAATTTGAAAATGGCAGACATGGCTACCAGTACTAATGACAGATGAGGAACATTTAAGATCAATCAAATAAGATGTGAAATGTTTTATGAAAAGCATTTCAATAAAATGAGTGATTCAGGAATGACAAGTAATATCAACATTTTTGACAGGTCTACCACAAAAGACATACTTAATGTGAAATTGTAATATAGGTTACATCTTGCAAGGAATGTTCATGTACAAAACCCTTATGACCCGACATTTAAAAGGAATATTAATGAGATTTTAAAAAAGGCTGTATTTACAGCTGAAGTTACTGCAATATAAATACTATTGCCAGTAAGAACCAATTTGACCTCTGAATAAATGTGTTCAATTTCTGAATAAATGTGTATTAAATGTCTGATGACCATACTTAAAGTTTTTTAAGCAGTCATAACAAGATTTTCAAGATGGCAACCATTTCACTGGAGACAATTAGACATCAAGATGAATACGTGTAGGCATATAAATTTTATAAGTAGCATATATACCCATGTGTAACACAATAACAAATGTTAACATAATGGCTGGATACCTGTTATCGTCACTGTCTATGCCTGTCCATTTTCCAAACTAATCTTCTTGTGTGCACTTCTACCACAAAAAAAGATCTGTGGTTGTACCTTTACAGTGGGATCAGCCAAATGTAGGAAAATGGATCCATAAAATGTATCTTTAAAATGTTATGACTTAAATCACATCTGGAGGCTGACCATGTCACATTTTCATCTGTGAAACCACTGTTTATAAAGTGTAGGCATCCTTATTTGATGACATATGATGTAATCTTTAACCCTTTTCCAGACAAGGGAAACAACTCCAAACAGATGGACTGATAAGCCATGCACAAAACAGATTAGACATGGAAGTGATGCTTCATTATGCAATGGCAGATCCGAGTCTGTTATTCATAATCAGGTACATGTTAGATGCTATTCACATTTGGTATTTGTTACAAGTTATTCAGTTGAGTATGTGTTAGACGTTATTCATAGTTAAGTACATGTTATATGTTATTCAAAGTTAGGTACATGTTAGATGTTATTCATAGTGGGAACATCTGTATTATTCATAGCTGGATGTGTTTTACATGTTATTCATAGTTGGGTACATGTTACATGATATTAAAAGTTGGGTATATGTTAAATGTTATTAAAAGTTGCATATATGTTACATGTTATTCATTACTGGGTATATGTTAAATGTTATTCAAAGCTGGGTATATGTTACATGTTATTCATTATATATACTTGTGTACATGTTACATGTTAGTCAAAGTTGGGTACATGTTAAATGCTAGTCATAGTAGGGTCTTTGTTACATGTTATTGAAAGCTGGAAGCATGTTATATTCTATTCATAGTTGGATGTGTGTTATGTTTTTCAAAGTTGGGAGCATGTTATATGTTATTCTCAGCTGGGTTATATATGTTACATGTTATTCAGTTATGTGCATTTTATAAGTTATTCAAAAACAGGTGTATGTTATTCATAGTTTGACGTGTTTTGTATCTTATTTGATAGTTCGATATGTGTTGTATCTAATTCACAGCTGGGAATGTTTTGTATCTAATTCACAGCTGGGTATGTTTTGTATCTTATTCATAGTTGGGTATGTTTTGTTATCTTATTCAAAGTTTGGATATGTGTTATATCTTATTCATAGTTGGGTGTGTTTTGCATCTTATTCATAGTTGGGTGTGTTTTGTATCTTATTCATAGTTGGGTATGTTTTGTATCTAACTCACTGTTGGTATGTTTTATCTAATTCACAGTTGGGTGTGTGTTGTATCTTATTCATAGCTGGGTGTGTGTTGTATCTTATTCATAGTTGGGTATGTTTTGTATCTAATTCATAGTTTGGGTGTCTGTTGTATCTTATTCATAGTTGGGTGTGTTTTGTATCTTATTCATAGTTGGGTATGTTTTGTATCTAACTCACTGTTGGTATGTTTTATCTAATTCACAGTTGGGTGTGTGTTGTATCTTATTCATAGCTGGGTGTGTGTTGTATCTTATTCATAGTTGGGTATGTTTTGTATCTAATTCATAGTTTGGATATGTGTTATGTCTTAATCACAGTTGGGTATGTTTTGTATCTTATTCATAGTCGGTTATGTGTTGTATCTAATTCATAGTTGGGTATGTTTAAAAATTCAAAAATGTTCTGTGACATGAACCAGACAATTGGAGGTTAGTTCAGTGTGCTTTGAAACATTACCAAATAAAGCCTTCTGGTCATTCGCTGATGCACAAATTGGGTCACTGTGCATACTTATTTCATCAATACCCTTGCCTCAAGTCCATAACTAACGTTCAATTCTCAAGTAAAGGGTAGTTGTTGTTGTTGTTGTAGGGTTTAAAGCCATTTTTCAGCACACAATAGGCTATACATGGCGGCCAGTATTAATGGTGGAGGAAGAACCCAGAAAAATCCCGGAAAGAACCGACCCACGAGAAGCTACTGGCAAGCTTTCTCACCTACCCACATTGGCTGAATCGAAGACTCGAACCCATGCAGACAGAGGTGAGATGGCAATGATCCGTTACGGAGAGCATTTTAGATCACTCTGCCACTCTGGGCCCCAAGTAAAGGGTAGGAATGGGGGTCATTTGTGTGACATCATACAGCAGTGTACTCATATTTTCGAACTAGTGATGAAGAATTGGAAAATGACAGTACAGTATACTATAAAAATATCTACATCATATTTTCAGACCAGAGACAAAGAATTAGAAAATGGCAGTATGTGATGAAGCAGTCTACATCCTATTTTCAAACTAGTGATAAAGAATTCGAACATGACTGTGTGTGATGAAGTATACATCAGATTGTCTGATAATGATTGGTTTGCAGCAATGTTATCTTTTGCAGGTATAAAATAAAATCCACTTCCATACATGGTAATTATGGAATATAAAACTAATCTACTGATGTCACCAGCAAACATCGATATAGTCTTAAATGATGATATTTTGCTGGTAGCATACAAATAATAGCACCATATATACTGTAAAATTTCTTGTAAAGACACTGAAACGAGTAATTTTACCAAATATTCATTTTGTTTTCATTTCAAATCTGCTTCATTTACATATGAAATGTATTCAGAATTAATTTTGTTTGTATTGATTCATATTCCATTCATATTTACATTTTAGTAATCATTTCATATTTCTTTTCTGGTCGCAGAAATGCATTATTTTTATTGTACATCATTTACTGTCATTTTCGCTTGTTTGGAATGATATGGAAATGCATTTACCAAAGCTGGGTTCCCTGTTTTTGAGAGCAATAAAGTCAGGAATGTGGTTTCTGTACCTTGTAATATTAAAAGTGTGCTTTAATAAAACAGCAAACATATAAATGCTTGATTTATGATAAATAACACATAACCACAACTGCAATGAATGTAAAATTTACAGCTGTAGATTTATCAGTAAATTTAATTTATAATTTCACTTCATTTTTAAAAAAATAGTAAACATAAACCACTGGTGATGTTGTCATCATGTCAACTGGATACTGTTTACTTTTGCCTCAAGAAAACAATGTCATGATTTGTAAGGGTGAAAAATTGTTAATGGGAAGAATCTGATTTTGGATTAAAACGCACATGGGCTTTTGATTGTAGAAATTTAGTACCAGCTTGAAAATAACCAATTTCAAATCCATTTGTCAAATACATTCAAGCTTCATTCCATTTTCTTTTATCATCAGTAGTTTTGTACTGTATTTTGAATTTGCAAATTATCTTACAATATGTCATCATTTGCTTGCATTATATATTTCATTTGTGTTCATTGTGCATTTTCATTTGTATTCAAGTTTCATTTCAATGGTAAAATTACCCATTTCAGGGTTTGATAATGGATGTGAATAATTAGGTAGTTATCTGTACGAATTCAAGCTATAAGGTCATATACGGCAAGGAAATACTTGTGCTTCATATTAGAGTCAATTTATATAAACCGTAAATGGCTGGAATTACTTTTAATATGACTTGTATTGCTATCCTTTCCGAGGTTACCAATATCATATTTTGAACAAATTTGCAACATGTGGAAATAACCTGGAAATACCTTAACAGTTACACTTCACAGCTGAATTTCCCTTGCATCAGTTAATGTAACACACTTTTTGATTGGTCGAATATCAAAATTTGGAGCAGCAAATACAAGGTATGCTGTTGATTACTTTGACACTATTGTGAAATCATGACTCTATGTGACACAGTGCCATGGAAAATTTTATTTTCAACTACTACGAAATTCATTATCTTTCATGGTATTAATTCTTGTGATTTTTGAGCTTGTTCCCAATCATGAATTTAAGAACCCAAGCAACAGTGAATCTTCTATGGAAAAATAAATGCTAGCATGCCTGTCTGAAGAAAAGGGAACTAAAACAAAGAACCACAAAAAACTGATAACCATGAAAATAAATGAATTTGCACTATTTTTCAACAAAATGTTCCAAGGTTTGTTAAAATAGTGATAACAATGATGTATTTAATTTGTATCTTAATAATGATTTTACTACTATAAATAACCATTTTACCCACTCTGCAAATGTGTCGCAGATAATACTGAATATGCAAAAGTAAAACCCACACTAAAATTCTTAAAACCTAAAACACAAGACTATACTATCAGTTAAACTTAGTTTACCACTGTTATGTAAATGAACCTAAAACAGCTTCAGTTTTTGTAAGCAAAGTACAGCTACCATGCTGAGCCAGTTTTCATTGTCCATCTGATGTCTGGTAAATCTACTGCTGAGCATCGTTTTGTATTTGTCTCCAATTCTGCTCAACCTTGATTCCAACACAGATCAATCTTAAACCAGTTTGCTGAATCACTAGTTGCCAAAATATTTCTGTCCAAAGTGATTAGGAGCAACTGGATGGATTTCTGAGGTGAGAATGGTCATTTCTGGGAATAATTTGATCAAGGCTTTGACTGCTGTGAAAAAAAAGAAAGAGAAAAGAGTCAATATAGTACACAGAATATATAGAAAGAACTTGAATCCATCATACCTTGTGAAATCACTATTGTGTGTTGGGTTTATCAAGTGTTTGCTTGCTATAAGCCACAAATTTGAAGTCACAACAACTAGAGTTAGTAGCAATGGGTGCATCACAGAGGACCCAAATGTCTCCAATTTGCTTAGCAGGACTTTAAACGGTTTGGAGAAGATGGGAATCCAGGTGCCACAACTCAAATAAATGTACATGATAACTTTAGCAAAACTGCAATATTCCTCAGCAAAGTTGTCTTGCAGAAAGCAAAATTTGGAGGATGGAAAAATCAGAGGCACCTTTAACCCATTTCTGGCTATAAAATACCAAGGAAATGGATGCTAAGTGCCTTTCAAAAGGACAAACTCTAAGCAGCTGTCCCAAGCTGGCCTGGGCAGCTACTGAACTCAACCCTTGGGTTATGAGTGTCTAATGGAAAAAAAAGCAACAAATAGGTCTTAACTGGACCTGAAAAGATGAAAACTTTAAATAGCACATCTATGTGTCATAGGTAATTCACCTATTATATATACCATATTTACTGTATATGTTAGAACAGTGCATATGTTGGACACCATAAATTAATTTTAAGAGTCATTTTTTGTGCACTGTATGTTCAAGGACACATCTTTTTTTGAGTCATTAAGTTGTGGGACACCTTTTAAATCATTCAAAAATTACATGTCGGAAAATGCACTGCAACTGAAATTTTATTTTAAAAAATATAAAACTGTGTACTTGAGATAAAACTCTTTAATCCACTGCAGCAGCATCTCATCAACACAACCCTTCTCCTGCACATTATTTCCCTCATGTTTGCAATTTTGATGGATCCAGTTTTCAGTCGGATAACATATTCAAACCTTTGAGCACAACCAAAAACAATTTGTTTCTCAATGTTCATGTCAATGAACAACGTGGCATGTGTTACTGGACATAAGCGATACACGCTACATATACAGATTTCGTGGATATATTTTATTCTTTAATGCTTATGTTGAAAAAAAGGAATAAATGATAACAATACAAGGTTAGTTTATTTCTTTTTATTATCAAATAAGCATTTTGTTTATCTATTTTATTGCAACGTGCATGGGGGGGGGGAGCACAAATGCAATACAAATTTCATTTCTTAAGTCTTGAGATGTATGACCTAGGTGAAAAAAGGTTTACCATAAGTTCTGGGACAGGAAAAAAAATCATTATTGTATCTTGTCCCAATATATACGGTAAATACGGTAACTTAACAAAAACAATACTATGAAAGGGATGCAGATCTAAGCTGGTTACAAGTGTGGACAGATGAACCTGTAGACAGACTGATGGACAAAAATAGTGATTATGATATGGTTCCTGCAGCTTGTTGTGGGGCCCTAGCAATGAGCTTTCTATAGAAACAACTAAATCACATTCAACAATCCAAATATTTAAGCACTGACAAAAGTGTCTGATCATTTTTGCAAAACCATGAAAATCAACATCGATGAAATAAATGAATTCACAGTAAACATTGAGTGTTTTCCTTCTTTAAGTAAAAATAATTTAAATTAAAGAAATATTTCTGTATATGTAATTTTTAACTTGAGCTTGACTGATTTATCATCTGATTTTAATCAAAAGAAGTTTTGTCTAAATTAAAGAAATAAATTTCCGACATGTGTATGGACCAATCCTGATGGGGCCAAACTCCAATCACTTCCAGAAAGGACAAGAAATGGGCATACCAGCCGGTCATACTGGCTGTAGTACTCATCTAAATATTTCCCTTCACTACATTTCATCATTCCAGGTACAACAGTATGTGTACATGTGCAAACAACTTGAACTGAATGTAAAAACCTAACCAAGATTGTACAAATAATATACAAGCATGTACAACCTTAACTTCTCTGCCCACTCTCAAGTGGGAAAAATGCTATGAAACCCACTTCAATCTGTTGCCTAGAACTGAGGAACAAATAAAGATTGTGATGCAGTGAGGCTGTATGTATATATATATATATATATATATATATATATATATATATATATATATATATATATATATGTGTGTGTGTGTGTGTGTGTGCTTTTATGTGTGAGGATGCCAACACCAACTCCAATGGTTGTACAATAGCTTTGTAAAGGTGACCTGATCTGTTCAGTACAAAAGCCATGTTCAGACTGACTCCCATGTGCGTCTGTTTGAGAAAGTTTCAGTAATGGAATATAGTTTCTGGTCAGCTTGTTGAAAGATTGCAATGTAGACCAGATCAAGCACGGAACTAACAGCTCAGACAATGCAAACTATCTTGCATATTGTGGAATGGTTTCTAGTTCATGAGCACAGAAGATGGCTAGAGCATGCCAAACATCTCTGTTGACAGCTTGCATCTCTTGAAGGGTTTCTGGTGTATGTGCATGGAAGATGGCTTGAACGTCCCTGTTGAAAGCTTGCATATCTTGAAAGGTTTCTGGTCAATGTGCATGGCAGTTGGCTCAAGCATGCCAAATGTCTCTGTTGACAGCCTGAACTTCAGTACAGAAAAGCAGCAAGTTTTGTAAAAGTCTGGGTTGAAATTGGATTGGTGTCATTGTTTGAAAGAACGACATGTTGATTCTAGGGTCTTGAAGTTGCCTCCAAAAGCAATGGAAGATGTCAGTAACGCCATCATACTGCAGTAACTATCTAAGGAAGAGTTAAAATATGAACTGATGGAGGAATTCTACATGGTCATCAGCTTTGCTGATGGAGAATGGAGACTGTAAATTGTTACCTGTAAAAAATGGAGAATGACAGAACTCGTGGGCAGTAGCAGGAAGACAACAGGGTGAATTTTCCCTGAGAAATCATTGGCTGAAGTATAAAAGAAGGGGTCTGTAATCGTCTTCAATGTTGGTGGAGTGGGCAATAGAGAAGCCTCCTGCATGGTAATGAGGACTAAATGTAGGTAATCAAGGTCGATCACTGGATCTAGTGCTGGTTGTGCTTTGCATCCAAGACAAGGTGGAGCTGGAAATAGTGTTGGTCAAGTGCCAGACAATGTCAACATCATGAGTCTGGGACTGGGTATGTTGGGAGGACAGGTCACAATACGTAGAGCCAGTTACACTGGATGCACACTGTGACAATGCCTGAACTAAACTGGATACGGAACAAGTCCAGTCCTAATATTGGGTACAAGCTATCTCTAGATTATCACCATAACTGGTACCAGGGTGTACATGTAGTATGGGATTCTTCATGGCTGGTTCAAAATTGGTTTTGTATCAAAGCTTGGAAGCCTGTCTATTGCTGGCAAATCCAAAAGAGATGTAATAATAAGGGTAAAGGTGATGCTAGATTTGTATCAGGCATTTTACGTGGCAAAGAATGCTGGGCTTTCTTCTTCGACTTATAAGCTTAAAGTGATTGCAACATCTGGAAGTTCACCACCATGGCAGCATCAACATAATGGTAAACAGCATCCACACTCTTACTGGACTGTGTTCTTCCTCTATTATTAACCAGGACAATTCTTTCACCAAAATCACTGCTCACCTATCCTCGGACCAATGTATACAGATCTCACGAGTATGGTCTGACTGGCATAATAAACAGGTAATGATTGTGGGACTGTTATACTCAGACAGCCTAAAATTCTTGCAAGACCCACACATATTCTTGCAAACTGTTACCTGTAAAAAATGGCATATACAAGCTAAACCAAACAAGCATTGTGCTAAACCTACAGTATTGGTTAATCCAAAACTGAATCACTCAACCATGCTGAAGGTGTGCATGGCTAGATGTCCCCACCAAAACTAATTTTGACTTAATTTGGTGGAGGAACACTCACCTACCCAACAAGCCTATCTATGGTAAGCTGACATTTGAGCACTTTTAATGCTAATACAAGCCAAACACAGAGTCAAAAGGCATTGCTACTTTATTCAATTACCTGGAAGGGCAGAATTTGAAAGGTAGTAGAAGAATTCGTCCTTATATTACAATCAGGACTCCTAACATATGATCAGGAAGGGCTGAATTTGAGGTAGTAGGACTCCTAACAACATATTACGATCAGGAAGGGCTGGATTTGTGAGGTTGGACTCCAAACATATTATGATCAGGAAGGGTTGAATTTGTGAGGTGGTAGAAAGACTCCAAACATACAATCAGGAGGGTTGGATGTATGAGGTAATGGAAGGACTCCTAACATATTACAATCTGGAAGGACTGGATGTATGAGGTAATGGAAGGACTTCTAACATCTTACAATCTGGAAGGGCTGGATGTATGAGGTAATGGAAGGACTTCTAACATATTACAATCAGGTAATGCTTCAAAGATGACACTGTATACTGTAATTGTATTATTATCTTAACTGATCTGAAAGAATTACATTTTACCATTCAACAAGTCTGACAGTGTTAACTGCAAGATATATTAATTGAGCAATTTCATCACAACTTTCATTCATGCAAAACATTATACCCTAAAAGCTTAAAACTTACTAATATGATCTTCACCTTCATGCAGTCTTTGCACTTACCAGTAGGTGTTGCAAACAGGTTTAGAAGAATTATATTCTCCTCCGGTACTTTGTGGTCCTTGAGAATGTTCACAGCTTTCATCACGGTATTACCTGAGCCTGAAACAGATGTTCTTTCATTTAAGACTGTACCATTAAAATATACTTGGGACCAAGGGAAGGCATTTCTAATGTCTAGCTGTTACCCTATATTCTCTGCTTGTCTTTGTATGGCAAATTATAATTACTTTTTATCCAAAAATGGCTTTAAATATAACATTCAGTGATGAAAAACAAATTAATGATGAGTTACATGTACAAACTGTCGTGAAAGGGAGAAATGAATTTAACTATTCATTAGCTTGCAGACACTGATATAATGAATAATATTTGCGTAAAAACATATTACACATCTGCAGATATAAAATCTCAGTGGTAAAATCAGAAGAATATGCCACCCTTTATTGAAGTAATTAAAGAAAATATATATGGAAAAATGGGAACCAATCATACAATGGACGACAGAGTATATATGTTTTTGAGGGCCATGATGGATTGATAATGAATAGTAAAATTTGCAACTGGAAAAAAAAAAACAGAACATGTTCCAGTTGTTGCAATTTCTGTCCTGTTACAGACTTGACTTGAACACTCAGTACCTAAATCAGCATCTAACTTTTAAGGTGAGGAATTGAAACACATTTCAAACATACATGTACACAGATAATACAAAATGCTGCACATTGTATGGTTTCCTCTGGAAGCTTGCATCAAGGATGGGTCAAGACCAAAAAATTCATAGATCATCATAAGTATTTAGAAATGTAAAGTTATTGAATTATTAATATGATGTTGTTTCCATTGGTTTACTAAGGGAGTTGAACTAGTACCACAAATCCTACAGTGCAAGTTGTCATCTTGAAAATTTATTTAACACCTGCATTGTGATTAAGGCTAAAGTCTGCACCTGACCCCATACAAATCAATGAACTGATTCTGCTTTGTGTGGTCAACTACTGGAACTTGCATAAGACTAATGGCAAACTAAAATTACATTCAAATACATGTACTTAGAAATCTGTAATATAATTAAAAAAAAAAAAACACCATGAGAAAAGAATGTTTATTTTGCTAAATATAATTTTAAAAATTAAAATACATTATCCATTGCAACCCTTTTCTATATAATGGACCAGTATATAAATGGGCACAAGTTTCAGTACTGAAGTATCAACCAAATTCTTCAAGATGAAAAACTTTCACTTAAACATTTATCTCTTTTAATAAAGGGTGTCATAGTCTCCTAATGCATTTATGATTTCAAGATTGTGAGAAATTAAGTTTTAAAATAATGTTGTTAGTCCTATCAGTCTCAGCGAGCTAATGTATAGTGCCACATTGTTCTCACAATCTTCGACAATTGGATACGACATGTAACTGGTCTAGGCTATTTTCAATTACACGCAAGCTATTCCAAACTTTCTGCAAGCAGTACGTGTCTGTGTCTCATGTTTTATTACAGCTGCATTTGTGTCTGAAAAAGATAAGTGCATTAATAAAATTCTTTTAAAACTATCTGAGCTGTATAAGGAAAAAAAAATGATTTGGCTACCCAAGAATTGGTGTCCATAAACAGTGTCTGATGACATACAGAAAATACAGTACCACTTTTGTGAGCCAGATAAGCAATCTCAGACACACTTAGGCCTCTTGCTGTTTAATGTTTGTTATGTGACAAAAAACACCTCTGAACTCCCAACTTGTCAAGATGTATAACCAATAGTGAAATGGTGCAAACTATCAATGATAGACTTGGTTAAAATATCAAAGTGTAGGTAGGTAAATGCCATCTGTTCACCATGTTTTTGCACTGTCAGGCCAGGACTGTGTTTAAACTACAGCATCTGAAACATGTGGCAACTGGATATATGCCAATAAATAAATGTTGATCTACATTACACAACTGTAGAATATATTTATTCAACAGTCATCATCATGGAAATTACATCACACACCTAAACTGTCTACTGTAATTATTTACCACATGATAATAATTCAGAAATTTTTTCAAATCTGTAAAACTGTCCTAACCATTATATCTAAATAACATGCATTTCAACTACTGACTGTGCCATATACATGACATTTATTCAGCAAAAAAGTCCTGTGACAGTGAATTTGATCATTTTCAATCCATAATCATTACTTGAAAGAGACCATTAATACAGGTTCCCATTCCCCAAGTCTATTATAACTTTATAGGCTAATAAGCACAGGAAAGACATATGAAACAGAAGTATTTAGATAAATACAAATAAACAATGAGGAAAATTTTTTTTTAATGAAAATTCTAATGCTGCTGTTGACACTACTAATAATAACCAGAATTCATTATTTGTACAACACTTCCTTAGCATCTCTATTTTGACCTTCACCCCAAACTTCAACCACCTGAGTAGGTCGCTGCTCAAGGCTAAGGTATACCCCAGTGGCAAATGTCTTTAAGTGATGAGCATTTGATTTTTCATGCCCAGAAAGGATCAACCATTCAATTTTTGGGGTGAAAGATGGGGGGGGGGGGCCTGGGATTTTCATTCTGACCAGGATAATTGTTAATTGCAAGAAAGTTTATTGTTAACTAAATGATGGTGGTTGTTGTTCTTGTTGTAGGGTTTAACACCATTTTTCAGCACAAAATTGGCATACATGGTGGCCAGTATAACTGGTGAAGGAAGAACCCTGGAAAACCCCAGGAAGAACCACTGACCCATGATAAGCTATTGGCAAGCTTTCTCACATACCCACGTTAGCCAAGTCTGAGACTCGAACACACGCAGACAGAGGTGAGATGGCATCGATCCGGAATGGTGAGCGCTTTAGACCACTTGGCCACTCAGGGCCCCAATTAACTAAAATGATGGACATAATAGGATCATTTTTCTACAAATCAGAGCAAGACAGCCTTTTGGCGGATAAATTTTTGTCCCTGAACTCCCAGGCTCCCCACCATTAAATGGTAGACCCTTAAGTGTGTATATAGTTATAAGGTGTGCATCTCAATTGTTTCCAAGTTATGATGCTTATGGTAAGTCCCTGAGTTTCATTTGTCCAGCTTTACCAGTATATGGGGAGTTCAAGGATACTACACACATGACCATACATATGGACAGATGGACATTAACACAATATTCCTTGATTCTTTCAAAGTAACAGGCTGATTAATAATAATAAAGAAGAAGAAGGAGAAGGAATAGAAGAAGCGGGTATAATTAGTATTATTATCATTATAACCATCCTCATTTCTTTTTCTCTCCATCATACATATTATATAGTAATGTATAACTAATAATAATAATTGAGACAAAGTAAAATTGACCATTTTGCATATCAAAGTGCTTACTGAAAGAGATTTTATCCTTGTTTTGCATTCCTTAAGCCTGAAATAAATTGCATTCAAAATTATTCAACAAAAGAGATTCTAGTTTGAAAATGAGTAAAAGTCTGATAACACTATCATTACCTTTCTTCTTCTTTTGTCTTATATATTCTGTTATAATAAAGTATTATCACCATCATCATTATCATCATTATTATTACTACACAAGCTGGGTTCTGTATCATACAAATGGTAATTGCCCATCATCATCAACATCATTTCTGTTGTTCCTGTTTAATATTATTAATGGTACTGGTGGTGTTGTTCAGATATCTAAGGGAAATGAAAGAAGTTGTAATGAGAAATACTAATACCAATATTCTTCTAAACATCAGTGAAACTCCTAAGAATCAGTGACACTCCTAAGCATCAGTGACACTCCTAAGAATCAGTGACACTCCTAAGCATCAGTGACACTCCTAAGAATCAGTGACACTCTAAACATCAATGACACTCTCTAAACATCAGTGACACTCTCTCAGCATCAGTGACACTCCCTAAACATCAGTGACACTCTAAACATCATTGACACTCCCTAAACATCAGTGACACTCCTAAGCATCAGTGGACACTCCTAAACATCAGTGACACTCCTAAACATTAGTGACACTCCTAAACATCAGTGGCACTCCTAAACATCAGTGACACTCCTAAACATCAATGATACTCCTAAACATCAGTGACACTCCTAAACATTAGTGACTCTCTAAACATCAATGTCCCTCCTAAACATCAGTGGCACTCCTAAACATCAGTGACACCCTAAACATCAGTGACACTCCTAAACATCAATGACACTCCTAAACAACAGTGACACTTCTGAACAACAATGGCACTCCTAAATATCAGTGGCACTCCTAATCAGTGACACTCATGAACAATCATGGCACTCCGAATCATTAGTGACACTCCTAAACAACAATGGCACTCTAAACATCAATCACACTCATGAACATCAGTGGCACTCCTAAACATCAGTGTCACTTTCCAAACATCAGTGGCACTCCCAAACATCAATGGCACTCCCAAACATCAATGGCACTCCTAAACATCAATGACACTCACGAACAGCAATGGCACACTAAACATCAGTGGCACTCCTAAACATCAATGACACTCCTAAACATCAGTGGCACTCCCAAACATAAGTGACACTCCTAAACATCAATGGCACTCCTAAACACCAATGACACTCTAAACATCAGTGGCACTCCTAAACATCAGTGACACTCCTAAGCATAAGTGACACTCCCAAACATCAGCAGCACTCCTATCTTTAAAATCTATACTTTAATGTGTCACACAAAATTTATGTATGCATTGGAAAACATCAAAAACACTGGCTCAATAATAACTATTTAACTATTTATTGTTTTTGCAATAATTATGATACTCACAGTAATCATAATAAAAATGAATTCATCAAAAGAAAAGGGCAATCATCGTCATCACTGTTGCTATCTATATTATTGTTATTGCGGGTGATGCTGTTGTTGTTAAGGATTGTTCACTTGTTGCTCTTTTCATTATTACTATTGTTGTTTTTGTTCTTCTAATTATTACTGGAAGTGGTGCTGTTGTTGCAAAGGATCACTCATTGCCTTTTCTTTTTCTGTTGTTGTTCACCTTATTATTATTAGTTATTATTATTGTTCTGATGTTTTTGTTCTAAATATTATTATTATTATTTTAGTTTCTGTCATTAAGGATTAGTTCTTTAACCTACTATAAATAACATGTGGAAGGAAACTGAATGAAGGATTTTTACAAGAAATATTAATGCCAATTCTCTATTATCATCTTCATTGTTCTTGCTTTTGCTATTCTTCTTTTATTTTATTGTTGTTTTCTTTCTTTATATTATTATTAGTAGTAATATTACCATTGTCATTATTATTATTATTATTGTTGTTATACTTGTTATGGATTAGTTTAAGACAATTATTGTAATAATTAGTGTAAGCAGTACTAAAATGACTATTATTGTAGAACATGTACAGGAATTTTGGTGTAAGTAATACTCAAATGCTTTGATCTAGTTCCAATAATTGTCCACAGATCAAAAACTGTCCTCAATATCCGTAGTTTCATAGTGTCCATAAAATGCGTCCTCATTCAATCTGTACAATGATATTAATCAAGTGGTACTGAAACACATGCATTTCTTGACAGTCTCACAATCTGTGATGGCATTATTCCATCCACTGTCAAACTCCATCAGGGTTATTGAAATTTAATTGGCTTTCCATCAGCTGGAAGAGTGAAAATCAAGTATTTCATGCCGTAAACTGCTGAGTATGGCCGGGGGTGGGGGGTGGGGGTGGGGGTGTGTGTCTTGGAAATAAAACTCGTAGGTAAAGAAAATCTTAATTTCTGAATCAAATTGGAGATGGATGAATATAAAAATGACTGACCTTTATTCCAGTGTGAATCTCAAAGCATGTCTGAAAATGATCCAAACACTTTTGTAGGCCAGATTTAGCCTTTAACACAGCACAGAAATACTCATAGCAATATCTGTTCCCATAACAACCATCAGAATAAAGAAAGGGAATTCATTGGTCTAGGTGGGAAATTGAAATTTTTCTGTATAATTTTTCTTCTTCTCTCCTTCATAGTGACTTTGACCAGAAAAATCAACACGCTTATTCCTTACAAGTGAAAACCATCCAAAATCTTTGACCCATGTCTTTGATGTAGAACTAATGTTATTGTGTGGAAACTATTTTTCTTCTGCCAGCAACAATGGCCTTGACATTTTGACTTTCTGACCCCGAAAACAATATGCTTTCTTGATAACAGGCAGATCAACAGACAATATGATAGGACAATATGGTAGGCATATAATAAAAATTGAACATAACATAAAGCCTTACACGAACTTTGGTTTCAATCCATGCAGTTCTTGTAAAGTTATTATGCCAAAATAATATTCAAAATGCAGACATGAGGAATTCAACATACTCCTCCTATATTGATTGTGAGGGAGCATAAGAAGTGAAGTGGTGTAAGGGCATGCTGTTTGCTATAGAAGTCTAGTTGCCAAGGACGGATTTTGCAATTCAAGGTACAAATTAAAATGTGAATGAAAATTAGATGTGTCACACCAAGAACTGACAAAAATATATGAAGTTAATCCCTCATTGCTTGTTCTAACAAACAATTTTATCACAACAGTATTCAAATTCAAGAATGATTCACAGGTAGGTAAAAATAAATAAATTATGTGGCTGAAATTTTTAAAAATGAAGCCAGACAGAAAGTTTTGGCAACTTCAAACATGATTGTAAAGGAATGCACTAATATACTGTGCCTATCTGTACATCTGATAATTGAATACATATATCAAGATCTGTACATCTGATAATCTGATACACGTATCAAGATCTATACATCGGATAATCTGATACACGTATCAAGATCTGTAATCCAATAATCTGATACATGTATCAAGATCTGTACATCGGATAATCTGATACATATATCAAGATCTGTACATCGGATAATCTGATACATGTATCAAGATCGTTACATCTGATAATCTGATACATGCATCGAGATCTGTAATCTGATAATAGTATTGAGATCTGTACATCTGATAGTTGGATAAATGTATCGAGATCTGTACATCTATAATTGGATACACATATCAAGATCTGTACATCTGATAATCGGATACATGTATCGAGATCTGTGATCTGATAATCAGATACAAGTATCGAGATCTGTACATCTTATAATCTGATACATGTATCAAGCTCTGTACATCTGATAATATGATACATGTATAAATCTGTACGTTGGAAACACTGAAAACTGTTGTACAGCATCAAGTTTTTTTCAAAGGAAAATGGTTGAAAATAGAAACATAGCAGCTAATACAAAAGAGGCTTACTTATAATAGGGTACATAAGAAGGACTTTTCTTTGATCAACATCTTGAGGAAGCTTGGCATACACTACTTTGGCATCATGAGTGTCCTCATCGCTGTACACAAGAATTTTTCCAATTCTAATGGATCTGCAGCAGTCCCTGAGGCCTTGCTCCATAGCTTCTCCTGTGTACAAATGATACATATTTTTAGGGAAACTGTTTGCATAGTCAATCAAACCTTTCTAAAGCAGCCTCCTAATGAAAGAGAAAAAAGATGACTGTCTGCATAATAGAAGATAATTTCCCCAAAAATCTGGTGCTAGTATCTTGAGAATAGTGTCTATCATAAAAGTGATGATACTAAGACATCTAACTGTATCATTTAGGGTCAGTGTCTTCCTTTGGGTTATCCTGTTTCCTACTCCATTAAGGAGAGTATACTGCCTACCAACACCTAGACCAGGGGTCTCAAACACGCGGCCCGCCAAGCCGTATCCAGTGGCCTGCAAAATGACTGGTGTCACAAGGTGTCTTGAGAGATAACAAAGGTGGTGCAGCCCTTGGGCCATCAAAAATGCCCTCATGTGGCCCTCAGGGTGGTTTGAGTTTGAGACCCCTGACCTAGACAATCATATGTACTCTGTATATTTATCTTGACATACTGTACAAATCACACAAAATAAATTAATACAGTTAATAATAACAGTGATATAGTTTTCATACAACACATGATTCAAATATTCAATTAAAAGTAACCAAAAATCTTTTTAATTAATCTTCTCTTTGGATGTTTCTGATGTGAAAATCATGTGTTTATATTCAATTCAAGAAAGAATTATACAGCATAAGAAATTCTGCAGTTACTAAAGGACATTATTTTTATATATGAATGCTTGAAAAAACTGACTTTTTTGAAAGCTTCTCTATGCATAAAGGTTTTGTCTCCCATAACCTTCCCAATTAAGCTAATTGAACATTTATCAATAAAAACATGTTTTTAAAGAATGAATTGAAAGTAACCTGTATGATCCATGGAGAAGAATGAGAACAAGGACAAGATCTAGGCTATATGTTACATGTAGAGAACAATACACAATATTATCAAAAACAATCCAATAAGCGGACACAGCCCACAAGTCTGGCTAAATTAGATAATGCACATGCCAGTTCTCTAAATGGCATGTATTATGGCTCAGTGAAATTTTCGTCTTCCACCAATTTCTGTTTAGTTTATGTCAATAAATGTAATAACATGTTACACAATACTAATCAGCTGACTTTTTGGGTCAAAATATGAACAGTTTCTCTCACATGGTCATTGACCCTATTGCTGAGAAGATGTATTCTTGTCATGCATCTTTAATATCTATCACAAGCTGTTGAAACTGGACTTGTGTCAATGACTAGCAACTTTAACAGGTAGTATGACATGAAAGTTGAGGACAATAGTGGTCGTGTCAAATATAACTCATTACTAAACACACAAGAACAATGTCATTATAGACAAAGATCAAGGGAACACCAGAAAGCTGGAATACATAAATTCAGAACTGAGAACTGATGGAAGACACTAATATACAAAAAACATGACAGGAACAATGGAACAGGTACTCACAAAGTAATGATGGAACAGACACGCAGACAGTAGTTTCTCTTGAATCCATGATTTGTTTTCAGTGCCACTTATTCCTTTTTTAAGACTAGACCATGTATTACAATTCAGTTTCTTCATTATTTTCACAGCTGTTGGTTGTGATTTTAAAATGGATGCTAAAGTGTAAAAGACAAAGATGATTATACAAAAAGATTCCAGATTCTTATGTTATCTTGCTACTGTCTTTGATTTTCTACCGCCCCTCCTCCTCAATATCTAAATGTACTTGTTTTAATCTGTAATTACAAGGGGAATGTTTGAAAATTGTTAGGTTTAGGGTTATCTGCTTTTCATTAATGATATGTTCACGATATACACAGATCGTCTATGTGAATTGGGGAATTTTTATGTGTGATGGGTACTGTTGGTAGTTGGGGGTGGGGGTGGTGATTACTTAAGATTTTCTTTTGAACCAGAATAGGTTTTTCCCCTTAACTGAAGATAATTTATTTGAATGACTAATATAATAGATCTAATTAGTCATTTTTTTCCTACAAATCAGAGCAAGAATATTTATGTTAAGCTACATGGAGGCCCAAAATGTTTTTCCCAAAAAGTCCTCCCCACTAACCCTGGTCATTTCCTTACTCCTTGACTGTATTTCTCGACTCTTTCATCCCGCCTGTCTGTATTTAGTGTTGCTGACCTTACCGAGGTGTAAGTACATCTGCACTGATTCAGAAAACTGGCAAAGGAGGTCAATGGAGCTAAAGATGTACTGTTACTTTTCTAAAACCTGAACTTCTTAGTGTGGATTTTAGGCTCAACCTCCTAAGTTATTGCAAAACTAAGCATTCTAATCGTCAAAGAAAATTTCAGCTACCCATAACACAAGTAAATCTGTCTTTGGGGTTCAGATATTTAAAAAATTTAAATTTTACATTTCAAAAAATTGAAATGCTATTTCAAAATTAAGAACAATGTCACATAATTTGTATAGAGAAACTAGGAGATGGAACAGAAAACATCCTACTTGTAATTTAACAAAGATGTTTGTGAAAGTTATTACCTACTTCAACTTAATTACTTAGATCATCAATTTTAGGTTTGGCCAAGTATGTACAAATTCAATGAAGCATTAAATTATCAGCATTGTAATCTTATGTAAAAACGGAGCTATTTCACATAAAAAGCATTTATCCTGATGTACTATAACTGCCAATATACTGTCGATTTATAAATATACTTAATTTTAAAGAATCATAAGCTTAAATCCTGCATATACATTTCTCCGAAAACTATTACTGATAATGAAAGTATGTACAATTAGACATATGCAAGTTACACTTGTGTTCCTCTACATGTTGAATACTGCAAAGTTAACGCAGATCAGTAATGATGTACTATACATTTCACCCAGATTTCTCAATTATGCACCACCATCCAATTCTGTGTATATTATGTTTACTGTGTACCTGCCACGGCCTTAACATGTTTACTGTGTACCTGCCATGGCCTTATAATGTTTATTGTGTACCTGACATGGCCTTATAATGTTTCTTATGTACCTGCCACAAGATTATCATGTTTCTTATGTACCTGCCATGGCTTTATAATGTTGATTATGTACCTGCCATGGCTTTATGTTTATTATGTACCTGCCATGGCCATTTGCCATTATGCAGTAAACATTCATTGTTTCTGTATTTGCATTGACCTCCACTTCTTGCATAGGGTGCATCTTGATGTTGTCCTATCCATCTGTCCTTCTGTATATATGTAAGTGTTTCTCTAGTAAAGCAATATCTGTACATAGAGTAATATGGTACAGTGGAATCAAGATTTTACCATTAAGCATATGAAGTGTTCAAATGCAAGGAACTTAATAAGCAATCAGAATATGGCTGAAAAACTGAGCAATACATTATTTTATTCTAAGATCTTTTTAAGTGGAAAGCACTTTATTCAATTAAATCTAAAATGTCTGTGGCTTATTTAAACTCTGGCATTTCCAACTTTGTCAGCTCTACCATAGTATATATACCATAGGACTGTCAGCTCTACAGTAGTATATATACCATAGGACTCTGTCAGCTCTACAATAGTATATATATCATAGGACTTTTGTCAGCTCTACCGTAGTATATATACCATAGGAATTTTGTCAGCTCTACCGTAGAATATATACCATAGGACTCTGTCAGCTCTACAGTAGTATATATATCATAGGACTTTTGTCAGCTCTACAGTAGTATATATACCATAGGACTTTGTCAGCTCTACAGTAGTATATATACCATAGGACTTTGTCTGCTCTACAGTAGTATATATACCATAGGACTTTGCCAGCTCTACAGTAGTATATATACTAGAGGACTCTGTCAGCTCTACCGTAGTATATATACCATAGGACTCTGTCAGCTCTACCGTAGTATACATACCATAGGACTCTGTCAGCTCTACCATAGTATATATACCATAGGACTCTGTCAGCTCTACAGTAGTATATATATACCATAGGACTCTGTCAGCTCTACAGTAGTATATATATCACAGGATTTTCGTCAGCTCTACCGTAGTATTTATGCCATAGGACTTTGTCAGCTCTACAGTAGTATATATACCATAGGACTTTGTCAGCTCTACAGTAGTATATATACTAGAGGACTCTGTCAGCTCTACCGTAGTATATATACCATAGGACTCTGTCAGCTCTACAGTAGTATATATACCATAGGACTCTGTCAGCTCTACAGTAGTATATATACCATAGGACTTTGTCAGCTCTACCGCAGTATATATACCATAGGACTCTGTCAGCTTTACAGTAGTACATATACCATAAAACTCTGTCAGCTCTACAGTAGTATATATACCATAGGACTTTGTCAGCTCTACAGTAGCACACCTCTCCCTCGATAACTTGCGCACAACGGGGTCCACAAACATAGACCGCACTATAAGCAAGGGGGCGAGTTACCGAGGGACCTCCAAAAGTTGAAAAAAATTCACTTAGACATCGATACAACAGCGGGGGGTGGGGGGGTGGTCGGGTTAGGGAACTGGGTCATTTAATGACTGAATGCTCATTTTACAATCACATCGATAATAATTTTTAATAACGCTCTTCTTCTGATGAAGTTGTTCGTTATTCTGTTGAAATAACATTTATTTTCAAAATGTCCAACATGTGAGATCGTTCCAACTGGTTTCAACAACCATCACGTGTACGCGAAAACATCTGTGTATTACGTCACTGCTTTTTGTTTTCTTGATGAGTCTGGATCCCGGAGTGGTATTTAACAGTATCCTGCCAAATTGGAGTCAAAAGAGCGAGGAACTAGACTAACAGGCGATACACCACGAAACAAGATTCCTTTTTTCAAAAACAAGCGAAATTTATTTCGTGGGACAATCGTCTACATCGAATCTCAATTTTCTTATTGTTCAATTAGTACAGTATTGATGTTATGATTTTATTGGAAGTAATAATGAAACTTCTTATCATCCTTGAGGATATCTCTAAGAGTCAGTTCAAGAATTCTCTGAAACTTGCTTGCCCACTATGGTCCGTATCTGTGAAACCAAGCTCTTTATTTTACGAAGTATTCATTTCGCTTGGTTGCCTTGTTATCTTTGATCACAATTACCAATGAGTCGGTTAATTTAAGGTAGGTTATGTTACATACACAATAACATTTATAACAGTGATTGATCAAATGAAGTGAGTTCACCTGACATACGACCGGGGCCGCTAGATTTTAAGTTTGTAGGCTTTTTGTGCCTTTTCACTTTTTTTATTCCAGCTCCTTTATTTGATTCAAAAGACATAATTAACGTGATAATATAAAGGAGGCTAGCTTTTAACTCAGTGGAACAATACAAAAAATACTTCCGCACGTCAGTTATCAATACACGGTCGGCAACTAATCAGGTTCTCAGAGAAACGCTCGCGGACATAGCTGTTACGGTAGACTGACACATTTTATGTCGAATTACAAGAAGACACATTGCATTTATGATGATTACACTTAAAATGAACTAAAAGATAGAACTAGAACATAAATTTCAATTGATAAAAAAATTTATTTCATTTGTATTTATTTATTAAAGTACTGCCTCCACTCGGCGTGACATTTTCATTGATCGAAATTTCCTTGCATATCGATAATTGCGGTGTACGACCGTTTGGAAAGAAAATGAAAAAAATTGTATGACTTATTTTTAAATTTGATATTTCATAATGTTGATTAAAATTTCAGGTCCTATCTACTGTTTTCGATGATAAAACGAGCGATATATCAAAGTTTCCATTATTAATTTTGAACGCGATTTTCTTCAAGTTCAATAAATAGGGATCAATCTTCTGGGTATTTTCTGGTTTAAAAAATGGGATCCACGCCCGACCCTGCGTTATAAGCGGATTCGCAAGTTATCGAGGGAGTGGTGTATATATATATCATAGGACTTTGCCAGCTCTACAGTAGTATCTATACCATAGGACTTTGTCAGCTCTACCTTAGTAAATATACCATAGGACTTTTGTCAGCTCTACCGTAGTATATATACCATAGGACTTTTGTCAGCTTTACCGTAGTATATATACCATAGGACTCTGTCAGCTCTACAGTAGTATATATACCATTGGACTCTGTCAGCTCTACAGTAGTATATATACCATAGGACTTTTGTCAGCTCTACCGTAGTATATATACCATAGGACTTTGTCAGCTCTACCTTAGTAAATATACCATAGGACTTTTGTCAGCTCTACCGTAGTATATATACCATAGGACTTTTGTCAGCTTTACCGTAGTATATATACCATAGGACTCTGTCAGCTCTACAGTAGTATATATACCATTGGACTCTGTCAGCTCTACAGTAGTATATATACCATAGGACTTTGTCAGCTCTACCATAGTATATATACCATAGGACTCTGTCAGCTCTACCGTAGTATATATACCATAGGACTTTGTCAGCTCTACCGTAGTATATATACCATAGGACTTTGTCAGCTCTACCGTAGTATATATACCATAGAACTTTGTCAGCTCTACAGTAGTACACCTCTCCCTCGATAACCTGTGCACAACGGGGTCCACAAACATAGACCGCACTATAAGCGAGGGACCTCCAAAAGTTGAAATAAGTTCACTTAGACATCGATACAACAGTGGGGGTGGGTGGTGGTCGGGTTAGGGAACTGGGTCATTTAATGACTGAATGCTCATTTTACAATCACATCGATAATAATTTTTAATAACGCTCTTCTTCTGATGAAGTTGTTCGTTATTCTGTTGAAATAACATTTATTTTCAAAATGTCCAACATGTGAGATCGTTCCAACTGGTTTCAACAACTTTGTCAGCTCTACAGTAGTATATATACCATAGGACTTTGTCAGCTCTACAGTAGTATATATACCATAGGACTTTGCCAGCTCTACAGTAGTATATATACTAGAGGACTCGGTCAGCTCTACCGTAGTATATATACTATAGGACTCTGTCAGCTCTACAGTAGTATATATGCCATAGGACTTTGTCAGATCTACAGTAGTATATATACCATAGGACTCTGTCAGCTCTACAGTAGTATATATACCATAGGACTTTGTCAGCTCTACCGTAGTATATATACCATAGGACTCTGTCAGCTCTACCGTAGTATATATACCATAGGACTTTGTCAGCTCTACAGTAGTATATATACCATAGGACTCTGTCAGCTCTACCGTAGTATATATACCATAGGACTCTGTCAGCTCTGCAGTAGTATATATACCATAGGACTTTGTCAGTTCTACCGTAGTATTTATACCATAGGCGTTTGTCAGCTCTACAGTAGTATATATACCATAGGACTTTGTCAGCTCTACCGTAGTATTTATACCATAGGCCTTTGTCAGCTCTACAGTAGTATATATACCATAGGACTTTTGTCAGCTCTACCGTAGTATATATACCATAGGACTCTGTCAGCTCTACAGTAGTATATATACCATAGGACTTTGTCAGATCTACAGTAGTATATATACCATAGGACTCTGTCAGCTCTACAGTAGTATATATACCATAGGACTTTGTCAGCTCTACCGTAGTATATATACGATAGGACTCTGTCAGCTCTACCGTAGTATATATACCATAGGACTCTGTCAGCTCTGCAGTAGTATATATACCATAGGACTTTGTCAGCTCTACCGTAGTATTTATACCATAGGCGTTTGTCAGCTCTACAGTAGTATATATACCATAGGACTTTGTCAGCTCTACCGTAGTATTTATACCATAAGCGTTTGTCAGCTCTACAGTAGTATATATACCATAGGACTTTTGTCAGCTCTACCATAGTATATATACCATAGGACTCTGTCAGCTCTACCGTAGTATATATACCATAGGACAGGCTTTTTATGCAAATCTTGTTCATCTTGAGTATCAGGTTATTAAAACCACATACATGTACGTATATGTATACAGTATGTCCCTCGGAATGTACAGTTTTTGCATAATGAGCATTCACATATATGCATATACATGTACTTTTAATATTATATTAATTTATAAAATTAGCCAAGTTCCATTGCAAATTTTTATCAAAACTGATGTCAAGATTGTACAACTACTGATATAAGACATTTATATAGTGTGTATTGTATCGCCAGTTTAATACCAAATTATACTGGTATTTGATGTTATTGTGCACCCATAATAAATGTACGTGAATTACAGGGCCTGTGTTTTGAGGAGCATAATCGCTTTCCCCCATTTTATTGTTCAAAATAAAGATTTCCAGATTTTTTTGTGAACTTCTCAATTTTTGTCCCTGATTTCATGGCAGTTGCCTTTCACAAATACTGATATGTTTACAGGTTCCGCCATTTTGATATACATCATGTGCTGTAATGATGATGATGTCGTAAATATATGAAGAGAGTGAATAACTCACCTCAACACTACCAGGAGCGCTGTTCACAGCTCGACTGTATTTTACAAAAACACATGCCCTGCAATGTACATTTCTTTCAATGAAAAGATTCAGTATATCCAACATTTACATTAATGTAATGTGTATGTCCCTTTCAATGTACAGATCTGTCATAGAGAACATTCACATACAAGTGTGCATCTATCTCATACAGATTTACTTTACGCAACATTCATATGCATGCATACACATGTCCATGGGAATGTACAGATCTGGGACATCTAACATTCATGCACTGTGTGCCTATGTCCATGTGAATGTACAGATTTGGTATATTTAACATTCATGAAATGTGTGTCTATGTCCATGTGAATGTACAGATTTGGTACATCTAACATTCATGAACTGTGTGTCTATGTCCATGTGAATGTACAGATTTGGTATATTTAACATTCATGCACTGTGTGTCTATGTCAATGTGAATGTACAGATTTGGTATATTTAACATTCATGCACTGTGTGCCTATGTCCATGTGAATGTACAGATTTGGTACATCTAACATTCATGAACTGTGTGTCTATGTCCATGTGAATGTACAGATTTGGTATATTTAACATTCATGCACTGTGTGTCTATGTCCATGTGAATGTACAGATTTGGTACATCTAACATTCATGAACTGTGTGTCTATGTCCATGTGAATGTACAGATTTGGAACATCTAACATTCATGAACTGTGTGTCTATGTCCATGTGAATGTACAGATTTGGTACATCTAACATTCATGCACTGTGTCTATGTCCATGTGAATGTACAGATTTGGTACATCTAACATTCATGACTGTGTGTCTATGTCCATGTGAATGTACAGATTTGGTACATCTAACATTCATGCACTGTGTCTATGTCCATGTGAATGTACAGATGTGGTACATCGAATATTCATGCATGCATATATGTAATGTGAATGTCTATATTTGGTATATCTGATATTCATGCATACCAGAACATGTCTGCATATTTCCATCTAAATGTACATATTTGGTACATGTATATTTATCATTCATGCATACACACCTTCCATTTATCAAAATGGTGAGAGATATTGTAACTATAATTTGATCTGAACCTATTCATAGACTCCTGTTCTTGAGAATGTTAAGAAATTGCCTTTAACTTACCACTTCTCATGATGCTGACACCACAATTTCCCTTCTCATACCGTAGTCCTTTATAGGGCTGCCCTGTAGTTACAAAATGAAAAGTATTAACTACACCAATCAAGTACAATGCCTGCAATCAAAGAAGCTGCAAGGCTTCATTTTGCGTTCCTTTCTCAATGGCACTTTAGCACACTGTTGTCATTTTGAGAAAATGGAGCTCACCAAAATAGCCAACTAAGGCTGGCCTGGGTGGGTAATAAAACCTAAAAGCCTTGGATTACACGTCCAATGTTAACTAGCCTTGGATTACACATCCAATGTTAACTAGCCTTGGATTACATGTCCAATGTTAACTAGCCTTGGATTACATGTCCAATGTTAACTAGCCTTGGATTACACGTCCAATGTTAACTAGCCTTGGATTACACGTCCAATGTTAACTAGCCTTGGATTACACGTCCAATGTTAACTAGCCTTGGATTACACATCCAATGTTAACTAGCCTTGGATTACACGTCCAATGTTAACTAGCCTTGGATTACACGTCCAATGTTAACTAGCTTAACATGTTAAATAATCGGTCAAATAGGAATATCTCTGAATTCAACAGATGTAGATTCAAGCCCTCACTATGTTGTTTTTAATTCTAATGCTTTTTTTGAAATATTCACTTTTAAAAGTCTACAACAATAATAACTGCCATTGGTTTTGATAGACATGTCTAGTTGCTGCTGAAATTATTGCAAGTTCATGCAAGAATATGTGAAAAATATCTGCAATTAAAAATTACATCTGCATATTCTAGAACTTTTATTTGCTGGAATTATAAATTTCGAGAAAAACAAACAAACAACCTGGAAACATGTACACAGAATATGAATGTGTCTGCCAATATTAAATAACTGAAGGGCAAAGTTGTATGTAAAACCAGGACCACGATTTAAAAAAATTTTATTCAAATTTCAAACCCAACCTAGATCTTCCTAATGCAAAGACCTGCATCAGCTTTGGTTTTAATCTAGAGATCCTTCAAAAATTTATTGAGTGGAAATGAAATGTGTCACAGATGTGACATGACAACTGATATTGTAACAATATATGCTCGCTCAAAAATCAATTGTAGATGCAAGTAAGAGTCAGAGAATAAATGAATTTATTTACCAAAATATAACTAGCACATTCATGCTTTTTGCACATGAATCTACATAAATATATACTGTTACAGTAAAACCTGTCTTGAGAGACCACTGCCATACCAGACCACCTATTTTGAGATATCAGTATCTCCATGCACAGATTTATTGATTATACAGTGTTGTGACCTGTTATGGGAGACCATTATTTTTGGCAGAAGAGGTGGTCTTTCAAGACAGGTTTTACTGCTATTAATTTTTTCTACAATCATATACAAAAAAAAGGAGAAATATTTACTCAAATTTGGTCAAGATCTTGAGTACTGTCATAAAAGAATGGCCTCAAAAGCCTAAAATGAAATCTTTTACTTGGAGTTTATTGAGAGTGGAAATAACCTCTCTTACTTTTACCTCATTGTTTTCTACAATCATATACAAAAAAAGAGAAATATTTACTCAAATTCGGTCAAGATCTTGGGTATTGTCATAAAAGAATGGTCTTAAAAGCCTAAAATGAAATTTTTTACTAGGAGTTTATTGAGAGTGGAAATAACCTCTCTTACTTTTACCTCATTCTTCAAGAAAATAGCAAAATATCAAAATTTAATGCACAAACCTGCATCTTTACAGCTGTTTTTGCAAACTGATCACCTTTTCTGATAAAAAATCAATGTAAAATTACTAATATGACAACTCAAATCAAGGCCTGTGAATGTTGTTGCCATGAATACAATCTCATCTAGAACTGCGAACATGACAACTTAAAACAAGGCCTATGCAGGAAGTGCCCTTGTTTACAACATAATCTAGAATTATTCATATGATAATTCAAAACAAGGTCTATGCAGGAAGTGCCCTTGTTTACAACATAATCTAGAATTATTCATATGATAATTCAGAACAAGGTCTATGCAGTGTACAACCTCATCTAGAATTACTAATCTAAAATGCCAAAAGTCCTGTGCAGATTGTGGCCTTGTATACAACCTCATCCATAGTTACTTGTATGACAAGAAAAAACAAGGCGTTTGCAGGCTCTGGCCTTGTATACAGCCTCATCTAGAATTATTCATATGACAATTCAGAACGAGTCCTTTGCAGGATGTGGCCTTGTATACAACCTCATCTAGAATTACTAATATAAAAACCCAAAAGTCCTGTGCAGATTGTGGCCTTGTATACAATCTCATCCACAGTTACTTGTATGACAAGAAAAAACAAGGTGTTTGCAAACTATGGTCTTGTATACAACCTCTTGTAGAATTTTTTTTATGACAAATCAAAAACGAGGCCTATTCAGGCCTTGAAAAATGGCATTAAACCCTAAACAACAACAAAATTCAACCCAACTCAATTAAGTTTTGTTGTTGTGGGTTTAACACCATTTTTCCGAACATGATAGACTATACAAGGCGGCCAGTATAACAAATGGACGATAGACTATACATGGTGGCCAGTATAACAGGTGGAGGAAGAACCAGGTTAAATCCAACGATAACAAAAAATCCTTGTGAAGCCATTGGCAAGATTTCTCACATACCCACATTGGCCAAGTGTGAGGCAGGACCCACACAAACAGAGGTGAGATGGCAGTGATTGGTCAGGCAAGCGCTTTAGATCACTTGGTCACTCAGGGTCACCAATGAAGTGTAAATATGAGCTATGATGACCTAGTACTGAAATGAATGAGTATGACACACGAAGATGAATCCCCACACCAAGGTTCATAAGCATGCAGAAAACCTCTGTGGTCATGAGCTAAATGCAAAAACTTAAATCTAAGTCAGTAAAATACATGAAATATTGGTCAGTGGTCTTGTTTTGTTGTAAGGGTTTTACTACTAGAGATGTATTCAAGTACCAAGTTGAACGATTAAAATATAAGCAGTAAAAGCAGAAGCTTTAACACAAATCAGCAAAACATGAAAGATGTGCCACAGTGACCTGACTGGATAATTGTTTAAATTTCATAATGATGCATATATGTGATTCTACCAGCACTAGTTAATAACACTTGAAAGACCGTGAATTGCACATACTGTTTTATCATTGAAATCTACCATTTTTGAAAATTACAAGAATATGTTCTATCAACAAATTAGAGAAGCAAGTCTGAACCTGGTCAGATGAAGAGTTCAAGAACATTTGACATGTGTACATAACAAGCCGTTAATTGATTACCTTATTGCTGAAATATGGGGAGTTTAAGGTCAAATGAGGAAGGTCTTTTGAGATGTTATAAGTAATAAAGGAATAAAAGGTGATCAGGATGTCTTTTGAGCCTTTGATGAAAATCCGCTAACCATTGATGGATGGGAGTTAACATGAAGAGACCAACCATAATATATTATTTTAGCGAACACACTAGAGTAAGTATTTTGATTCTTTTTCATGTTTAATAATTATTGTCTTGTTCAAGTTCTTTCAAGAGGCATATTTAAGAGCTGCTGTTGTATTTTTTGTCCAATGTATGACAAAATACCAAAACATGTTCTTTCTCCCAATGCTAAGAAACAACCAACCAAGAAATATTACAAGTTCAACAGTGCATGGATATCAGAGTTTGAAGCATGTGTAGGTGAGTAGCAAAGGTCCAGAGTTTGCATTGTGTGTTTCAAAGGATGCATCTTTTGTATTTCATGCACATAAATTCAGTTCAATTCCTAGATAAAATATATCATTAAACAGTATATAACAAGATAATTCATTTTACAGTTGGGATAAATTATTAATAATATCATAAATACATCATGTATTTTTCATTGTTTATTTAAAGTCTAAATCATATTGTATTATTTTAAAATTTTTTTAAACAATTTACAGTGTTGAAACTGCCAACAGAAATTTGGATCTGAGCCATGAAGAGAAAGAAGTTCTTGAGAATGAGACTCAGGAATACATCTCAAGTCGGGGCCCCGAGTTGCCGAGTGGTCTAAAGCGCTCTCAGTTACGGATCACTGCCATCTCACCTCTGTCTGTGTGGGTTCGAGTCTCGGATTCGGCCAATGTGGGTATGTGAGAAAGCTTGCTAGTAGCTTCTTGTGGGTTGGTGGTTCTTTCCGGGGTTTTCCCAGGTTCTTCCTCTACCATTAATACTGGCCACCACGTATAGCCTATCGTGTGCTGAAAAATGGTGTCAAACCCCACAACAACAACAACAACATCTCAAGTCTAAGTTAGAAACTTCCTCTGTAGACTCAACCTAACTTGGAGGACTATTGGACAGCAGTCATCAACCTTAACCAGCAACAAAAAACTGAGGCTTGAAGTTCTATGCAAGCTGAACATGGTTTGTCCAATCATTAAAGCATTCTAATTGCTGTTAAAGAGAGGACATTATCCATTCTTTGCAAATACAAAGAGATTCAAGGAGAACATTACTGAGAGTCTGTTAAGCGTGAAGCTTAATTATCACTGTTGATGTCATCAGTGGTGATCTCGTGAAGGAAATTCAAAATGTTATTGGACGATATTAAACAAAATCTTTGCAGTGAACTATAAGATAAACAACTATTCCTTTTTCATTAACTGACAATATACTGACTCATATTAATTACTGTAACATCAGAATCTAAATAAGCATTATGTTCAATACTTGTTTTATTATACTGTATTATGGCAAAACCTACTTATCACCAGCTAAATTCAAGAACTTGTATGTAACCTAAACCAGTAAACAATAAAATCTAGGTCACACTGACCTTCTAAAAGATGAATACCATCATCCAGTTCAATCATTCTTGCGTGAACATAGCTTGAGAACTTAACTTAAAAGACAAAATTTATAGACCTGCCAATCCTAACAAGACCATCTCAGTAAGGCAGTTGATTTTTTTCTATAAGTTTTCAGTAAGGTGTAACAAAATATCATGTACTGCTCTTGTAAAGTTGGAAAACATATAGTTAAAAAGTTCGATATTCGGCAACGGTAAATTTTTATGTTCAACTGTAAAGTCTGTAAACATGTTATTGAATGGTTTGAAACCTTAACGTCTTGCAATGTTTGGAATCAATCTCAGTTAAGGTGTTATCAATATGATTTGACCCCAAAATGAGTTGCAATTCATGTAAATGATGTCATGGAATGCTGGAAACTGAACTAATTCCAGGTCATATGAATACCTCATGAAATGAGCTACAATTTGTGTAAATGATGTCATGGAATGTTGGAAGCTGAACTCATTCCAGGTCATATGAATATGAAGTCCCATAACAAATTTAGTTTGAAAAATAGCAGGCATTGGTCAATGAGCTACAGAGAAAAACAAAGTCACAAATGGTACAGGTGGCATAACCCTTGTAAATACGTTATGGAATAATGAAAACTGAACATATTTAATGTCTCATTAACACAAAGCCCCATCCTTAATTTGACTGAAATCCATCAAACTCTCAAAGTTATGCTGTAGAATCCCATGACAGATGGAAGGGAAATCTGGCTACATAACTCCTGTAAATGATATCACATGCTGGAATTTCAACCAACTCCACATATTGTATATACTCGCTTATAAGACGAGTCTAACTGCAAAAAGCACAGATCCAGATATGCCGTCTCCATAATGTGCCAGCAGATCGGAACAAGTGCAGTTAGGAGAAATCAGTAGAACAAACAACATACACTCTGATCTGCATTTGCATTATGCTATGGCAGATTGGAATCTTTGTTGTTTGCAATTTCACTCTAGTTATACTCAAGTATATAAGGTACCTTGGAAAGGTTATGCTATTCAAACCATGCAAGGTCTCATTATAATTATAAAGCTCCATACCAAATCTGACTAAAAATCTATCACACTCTAGTAAAGTCATGCTAAAGAAACCAGTCAGGAAGGAAGGCAATCAGAGAACAATTCAAGTTAATGACTTCAGGAAACACTGGAAATCTAATTCCTTCAATGATTTAGCACTGCATCCTTGGGAAAATGTAAGTTACACATAGGCCATCAAGTGCCATAACTACTCCAAATGATGACAGGTACCTGGAAATTAAACTTGTTCAAGGTCTCCTCAATATAAAGCTGAATACTAAGTTCGGTTAAATTCTAACATTTCTCATTAAAATTATCTTGTGGAAACAGAACCACTGACAGGTGGACAATTACATCTTGAAAGTCTTGTTACTGTTACTTCTTCTGAATGAATGGTCATATTAGGACGGGGCTTTCACTAGAAGACATCTTATGATGTCATATTGCTTGTAGTTGAAAACAGTACCAATCTAACTGTCAGTACGGTTGCAGCAATAGCTGTCATGAAAATCTTGACATCACTACTTTTAGATGGCTGTTCACATCAGCATTGTGCTTTTACCAAGAGCCTAATTATGTTGTTTAACTGGACCTAAATGGAAATGGTCCGAATCTGATATTCAATTAGGCAACCATAGCAGACATCTTAACAATTTTCTTATCATTACTCTAAAAAATGAAAAGTCATATTAACATGAGGTTTTCACCAGAGGACTTCTTATAATCTCTTTTACTGGTCCTACATGAAAAATATGCCAGTCTGAGATCCAGTATGTCCACTGCATCAGCTAATTCAAAAATCTTATTATCACTGAAGGATATCAGAGATGCAGGTTTCAACACTCAGCAATTAATAGGAAGAAATGGTCTTATCTTCAATTCCTGGAAATTCTTTTTGCCCAGTAGAGCATCAGTCCCTTGAAGGGATTTTGCTGAGGTTTAGTTCCCTGTTGCCACAAATTCAGTCAGACGAGCTAAGATCAGAATATTGCACGATATGTGAAAGATGAAAATATGTTTCCATTTAATTCCAGATGACAATATAGAATGAGTGGTATGTGAAAGATGAAAATATGTTTCCATTTAATTCCAGATGACAATATAGAATGAGTGGTATGTGAAAGATGAAAATATGTTTCCATTTAATTCCAGGTGACAATATAGAATGAGTGGTATGTGAAAGATGAAAATATGTTTCCATTTCATTCCAGGTGGCAATATAGAATGAGTGGTAAAGAAGCTAGTGGTTTACCAACCTCTCCACCTGCTGCAGGAACAAAGTTGTCCACTCTACATGTGTATACAGTAGAAATTCAACAGATGATGTAAGTAAATACAGACTAAAATAAATTTCAGTGTATCATGGAGAGCTGTCAAAATGTGTTAATTTCTTCGTTTCCTGTAAGAGATTTTAGCTCTAGTGGTCATAGACCATAAGAACCTGGTGTGGCCTGGTCCATCATCTCTTAACACAGGTTTGTTATAACTACTTCTCCTTAACTACTTAAGGGATTGCCATGAAACTTTACACACATTCATCCTATGGACTAGTTGGTCCTAAATGAAAGTAGTATCTCTGGGACATCCATTTTGGCCGCCTCAGTGAATATCTTTAAAATATTATTATAGCTACTCCTCCTGAACAGAAAGACATATTGACATGGGGTTTTAACTGCAAGACTTCGTATTATGTCTGGTTGGTTCTAAGTGAAAATCCAATATGGCCACCACAGTAGCCATCTTGACAGTCTTGTTATCGTTGGTTCTCCTGAATAAATGACCATATTAATTTGAGATTTTTAGTGAAAGACCTTTTATGATGTCTAGTTGGTCCTAAATGAAAATGGTACCAATCTGACATAAAATGTGTCCATTACTGCTTACAAAGACAAAGTTATATAAACATGACTTTTAACTGGAAGCCTTCTTATAACATCTAGTCATTGAAACTAGTGCAGATCTAATGACTAGTATTGGCCTCTATGTCAGCCATCTTAAAAATGTTATTACTATTCATTTGTGCCTGACGACACCAATAGAAAATTTGATGTTGATCTTCACTTGGTTGATAAGATCTTTTGCTATCTTGCTCTAGATATGACTGTTAATTTCATTGTGTGTGTGTTGGGGGTGGGGGGAGGGGAGAAAGAGAGAGAGAGAGAAAAGTAAATGTTTTTTTTTCATTTCATCTCATAAGCCAAATAAAAATATAAATTTATTGTTGAAATATTAGAGGAAAACTGAGGATCTTTATAATTTTTTATATGAAAGCAATGATTATTCATTCTCTTAGAAACTTGTTGAAGTGATTGTCCAGTCCAATCCAAGGCAAACACTTCAACAAGTTTCTAAGAGAATGGATAATCATCGTTTTCACATAAAAAAATTATAGAGATCCTCAGTTTTCCTCTAATATTTCAACAAATTTTAATACCAATAATCACTCTCTATTCGATTTTTCTTTCATGCCAAAAGATATAGTGCATGGAGACATCAACAGACTCATAAAAGAAACATACTGGATTCATAAATTAAATACTTTGTATCCTAATGGCCTTAATACCAACACACTATATAAAATTGTATAAAATATTTTATTTTTTTTAAATTGATAAATTGTACATCCTTTATAACAATATAATTATATGTATGACTGTTTGTCTCTATTTTATTTTATTATTTTACTGATTCAGATTTCAATAGAGACTCGTGTATCTTTTAGATCCTTTCATATATATAAAATTGTTATGATGATGCATATCATTTATGATGTTACGTAATGACAATTATTATTTTAAAATATAAAAATGTCATCCATTTCTTTCAAAACATTTTGTGCCTGAAGAAGCATCCATTAAATGCGAAACCAGCTGCAAAGAATTATCAG